>JALJVW010003505.1:0-35113 GCA_024865655.1 Emberiza elegans
CAGAGAGTGGAGCTCTACCAGCTGGGGACACTGCGGGTCTGGGGGGATTTGGGGACATTTGGGGACATTGGGGACACTGGGGGACATGGGGACACTGGGGACATTAGGGACATTGGGGGACACCTGGGGGACACTGGGGACACCGAGGGGACAGTTGGACTCTGGGGACATTGGGGACATTAGGGACACCTGGGGCAGTTGGACTCTAGGGGACATTGGGGACATTGGGGACACTGAGACAGTTGGACACTGGGGACATTGGGGGACAGATGGGGGACAGTTGGACATTGGGGACATTAGGGACACTGAAGGACAGTTGGACACTGGGGACATTGAGGGGACACCAAGGGGACAGTTGGACACTACGGGGACATTAGGGACACTGGGGACAGTTGGACACTGGGGACACTGAGGACACCTGGGGGCAGTGGGGACATTAGGAGGACATTGGGGTTGGGGACATTGGGGCTCAGGGGACAGTGGGGACACAGGGACATTGGGGCGTCCGGCAACACCGCGCTGCACATCTGCGCCCTCTACAACAAGGTGGGGACATCGGGGACACTGGGGACGTTGGGGACATCGGGGACATCGGGGGGATTGGGGACATTGAGGGGATTGGGGACATTGGGGACGTTGGGGACATTGGGGACAGTGGGGACATTGGGGACATCAAGGATTGGGAACATTGGGGATTAGGACAGTGGGGACATTGAGGATTGGGGACATTAGGGACACAGGACACAGAGCAACGTCAGCAACACGCTGCACATCTGCGCCCTCTACAACAAGGTGGGGACACCGGGGACATTGGGGACACCCTGGGGATATCGGGGACACCCTGGGGACATTGAGGGGATTGGGGACATTGGGGACAGTGGGGACATTGGGGGGATTGGGGACATTGGGGATGTTTGGGACATCGGGGATGTTGGGGAGATTGGGGGATTACGGACAACAGGGACATCAAGGGGATTGGGGACATTGGTGCGGACATGGGGGGCCATTGGGGCCATTTGGGATGCCATTTGGTGCCACCTTCGGGGGACACGGTGCCATTTGGGGACACTTTGGTGGGGGACATTTGGTGCCATCGGAGCCATTTGGGGACATTTAGTGCCATTTGGGCCATGGGGCCATTTGGTGCCACATGGGGACGTGAGGGGACACACGGATTGCCAGGGTTGCCGGACATGGGGACATCGAACCATTTGGTGCCACATCGGGGACTTGGTGGACATGGGACGTGAGACATTCGGACATGGGGACATGGGGGATTTGGGACATGGATTCCATTTGGTACCACTTTGGGACATTTGGTGCCACACAGACATGGGGCCACTTGGTGCCACTTGGTGCAGGGACATGGGTGTCCCACGGACAGCTGGGGACATGGATCCTCCGGACATGGGGCCAACAAGGGGGGAACAATGGGGCAGGCAGCCGTTCCAGGGGACACACTGGGGACCCGGGGACATCACACGGAACACTGGGGGACATGGGGGACATTGGGGACACTGGGGGACATTGGGGACCCCAGAGGGACATCATTGGGGCCCACAGGTGACCTCATGGGGACATTATTTGGCCCCATGGGGACATCACTGGTTATCCAAAAGGTGACCACTGGGGACCCCATGGGGACCCCTGATGACATCATTGGGGACCTCATACCTCCTGGGGACCCCATTGGGGACCCCATGGGGCGACCCCATGGGGACATCTTGGTGGCCCAAAGGGGACCTCATTGTGACCTCCAGGCCTCACACCCTGGGGACCCCATGGGGGACCCAAGGTGACATCACTAGGATGACATTGGGACCCCATGGTGACCCCATGGTGGGGACATCACTGGGACACACCTGGGGACACTGGGGACATCATTGGGGACATCGTGGGGACATTGGGGACCTCATGGGGATGACCCATGGTGACCTCATGGTGACATCTGGTGGGGACATTGGACCCCTGGGGACATTATGGGGATGACACTGGGGACAGTGGGGACCTCATTGGGACATTGACCCCAGGGGGACCCCATGGCAGGACCTCATGGGGACCTCATGATGACCTCATGGGGGACACATGGAATTTTGAGAAAATTTGGGAATTTGGGGAAAAATTGGGGAATTCTGGGGAAAATTTGGGGATTTGGGAAAAATTTTGAAAAATTGGAAATTTGGGGAGAAATTTGGGAATTTTGGGGAAAATTTGGGAATTTTGGGAAAAATTGGGGAATTTTGAGAAAATTTGGGAAATTCTGGGAAAAATTTGGGAATTTTGAGAAAATTTGGGAATTCTGGGGAAAAAATTGGGAATTTTGAGAAAATTTGGGGAATTTGGGGAAAAATTGGGGAATTTTAGGAAAAAGTTGGGAATTTTGAGAAAATTTGGGAAATTCTGGGGAAAAATTTGGGAATTTTGAGAAAATTTGGGGAATTTTGGGAAAAATTTGAATTTTAGGGAAAATTGGGAAAATTTTGAGAAAATTTGGAAATTTGGGAAAAATTGGGAATTTTGAGAAAATTTGGGGAATTTGGGGAAAAATTTGGGAATTTTGGGGAAAATTTGGGAAATTTGGGGAAAAATTGGGAATTTTGAGAAAATTTGGGAATTTTGGGAAAATTTGGGAATTTTGGGAAAAATTTGGGAATTTTGAGAAAATTTGGGGAATTTTGGGAAAAATTGGGAATTTTGAGAAAATTTGGGAAATTCTGGGAAAAAAATTGGGGAATTTTGGGGGAAAATTTGGGAATTTTGAGAAAATTTGGGGAATTCTGGGGAAAAATTTGGGAATTTTGGGGAAAATTTGGGAATTTTGAGAAAATTGGGGAATTTTGAGAAAATTTGGGAAATTCTGGGAAAATTTTGGGAATTTTGAGAAAATTTGGGGAATTTTGGGGAAAAAATTGGGAATTTTGAGAAAAATTTGGGGAATTTTGGGGGTTTAGGGGTGGATTTTGGGGTTTGTGGAGGTTTTGGGGGGGATTTTTTGGGGAATTTTGGGGCAATTTTGGGGCAATTTTGGGGAATTTTGGGGAATTTGGCAATTTTGGGGAATTTTGGGTTTTTTGGTGTGGATTTTAGGGTGAATTTGGATTATTTTGGGGTTTTTGGGGTGGATTTGGGGGTGGATTTGGGGAGGTTGGGTGAATTTTGGATTTTTTGGTTGAATTTTGGGGAATTTTTGTGGGTTTGGGGTTTTGGGGTGGATTTTGGGGTTTTTAGGGAGGAATTTATGGATTTTTCTGGGGATTTTGGGTTTTTTTGTATCCCGGAGCTGATTTTGGGGTGATTTTGGGATTTTTGGGATCCCTCTTTTTGGTGGGGCTGATTTTGGGGATTTTTTGGGGGATTTTGGGTTTTGATGAATTTTAGGTTTTTGGGGGGGGTTAATTTTGGGGGATTTTTGGGGTTTTTGTATGGGGATTTTTGGATGGGTTTTGATTTTGGGTGATTTTGGGGTTTTGAATCCCGGAGGGGTTAAATTTTTGGCTTTTTTGGGGGGTGATTTTGGGATTTGATTTTTGGGAGCTTTTTGGGGTGATTTGGGAGCTTTTTGGGGTGGATTTTGGAGGTTTTTGGGGTGGATTTTGGAGCTTTTTTGGGGTGGATTTTGGAGCTTTTTGGGGGGATTTTGGGGTTTTAGGGAGGAATTTATGGATTTTTCTGGGGATTTTGGGTTTTTTTGTATCCCGGAGCTGATTTTGGGGTGATTTTGGGCGTTTTCGGTGCCAGGGGTGGATTTTGGGATTTTTGGGATCCCTGAACCGATTCTGGGGTGGATTTTGGTTTTTTGATGAATTTTGGGGTTTTGGGGGTTAAATTTGGGATTTTTGTTATTTTGGTAGGGTTTTGGATGGGATTTTTGATTTTGGGTGATTTTGGGGTTTTTTGGGTAAATTTTGGCTTTTCTGGGTGATTTGGGGGTGATTTGGGAGCTTTTTTGGGGTGGATTTTGGAGCTTTTTGGGTGGATTTGGGAGGTTTTTGGGGTGGATTTTGGAGCTTTTTGGGGTGGATTTGGGAGGTTTTTGAGGGGATTTTGGGGGTTTTTAGGGAGGAATTTATGGATTTTGGTGGGGATTTTGGGTTTTTTTGTATCCCGGAGCTGATTTTGGGGTGATTTTGGGGGATTTTCGATTGCCAGGGAAAATTTTGGGATTTTTGGGATTTTTTGGACTGATTTTTTTGGGACCCGGGAGCTTTTTTGGGATTTTGGGGGCCGAGTTTTCGAGTTTTTGGGCCTGACCCAGAACCTGGACGTGCATTTCTGGAAGAGCTTCTGGAACCTGGGGAGACCGATTTTGCTGGGGTCAGAACCAAAAACCCCAAAATCCCCCAAAAACCCCAAAACCCCAAAACCCCAAAAAACCCCAAAATCCTAAAAATTCCCCCAAAAACCCCAAACTCCCAAAATCCCCCAAACCCCCGAACCTGGACGTGCATTTCTGGAAGAGCTTCTGGAACCTCACCGAGACCGAGCTGCTGGCGGTCAGAACCCAAAAAACCCCAAAAATCCCCCAAAAACCCAAAAAAAACCAAAAAAAACCCAAAAAATCCCCCCCAAAATCCTGAAAATTCCACTTCAAAACCCAAAACTCCCCAAAATCCCCCAAACCCCCGAACCTGGACGTGCATTTCTGGAAGAACCCTTGGAACCTCATCCCCCGACCCCCAGAGCTAACTCAGGACCCTCAAAACCCCAAATCCCAAAAATCCCCCTGAAAAAAACCCCAAAAACCCAGGAAACCCCAAAAACTAAAAACCCCCCCAAAACCTGAATCCCAAACTTCAGAAAAAAAACCCCCCAAAACTCCCCAAACAAACCCTAAAGAATCCCAAAACCCCCAAAACCCCAAAAACGTGCAAACCCCAAAACTGGAAGCTTCCACCAAAACCTCAAAACCTAAACCAGAACCTGACTGAGGTCAGGAACCAAAAAACCCCAAAAAAAATCCCAAAACCCCAAAACCCCCAAAAACCTAAAAACTAAAAATCCCCATGAAAACCCCAAAACCCAGAAAATTCCCCTTCAAAACCCAAAACCCCAAAAATCCCCAAACCCCAAAACCTGAAAATTCCATCAAAACTGGAAACCCCCAAAACCCCAAACCCAGAACCTGAGCTGCTGCTGGTCAGAACCAAAAACCCCAAAACCCCAAAAATCCAAAAACCCAAAACCTCAAAAAATTCCCCCCAAAAACCCCAAAATCCAGAAAATTCCACTTCAAAACCCAAAACCCCACAGAAACTCCCAAACCCAGAACCTGACCGAAGAGCTTTGAACTCACAGAGACCCACCTGTCAAAAAACCCCAAAACCCCAAAAACCCCAAAATCCCTCAAAACCCCCAAAAAATCCCCAAAAATCCTGAAAATTCCAGAAAAAAGAACCAAAACCCAAAAACCCCAGAACCTGACCGAACCTGACCGGGTCAGAACCCAAAACCCCAAAAACCCAAAACCCCAAAACCCCAAAAACCCAAAACCCTAAAACCCCCAAAACCCCAAAAATCCCCCAAAACCCCAAAATCCTGAAAATTCCACTTCAAAACCCAAAACTCCCCAAAATCCCCCAAACCCAGAACCCAACCGAGCTGCTGGCGGTCAGAGCCCAAAAAACCCCAAAAATCCCCAAAAAAACCCCCCAGAACTAACTCAGGACCCAAAAACCCCAAATCCCAAAAAATCCCACCTGAAAACCCCAAAAAAACCCCAAAACCGCCCAGGAAACCCCAAAATCCCAAAAAACCCCCAAAAAAAAATCCCAAAACCCAAAAGCCCCCAAAAAAACCCCAAAAACCCCCCAAAAACCCAAAACCCCAAAACCCCAAAACCCCAAAAATCCCAAAACCCCAAAACCCCCAAAACCCGGAAAATTCCACCAAACCCAAAACCCCAAAACCCCAAACCCAGAACCCCCAAAAACCCCAAGTGAAACCCAAAATCCCAAAACCCCAAAATCCCAAACCCCCCAAATTTTGGGATTTTTGGGTGATTTGTGAGGTTTTTGGGGGATTTTTTCAGGATTTTTGGGTTCCCAAACCTTCCAATTTTCGATTTTTGATGCATTTTCCTCAAAATTCCCAAAACCCCCAAAAACCCCATTTTTTCGCCAAAAAACCATTTCAAAACCAGGAAAACCCCAAAATCCCTTTCTTGGAGGGACCCCAAAATTTTTGGGGTCATTTTTTCCCAATTTTCCTTTTTTCGTGTTTTTCCCCATTTTTTCCACTCAAACCCCCATTTTTTTTTGGGATTTTGGGTGAATTTTTCACCATTTGACCTCAAATTTTCAGGATTTTTTGGGTTCCTAAATCCCTTTCTAGGGGAGATTTTGGATGCATTTTCAGGCAATTTTTTCGTGTTTTTTCCCCATTTTTTCGTGGTTTTTCCCCGTTTTTTCACCATTTGACCTCAAATTTTCGGGATTTTTTGGGCATTTGGGATTTTCAGGATCCTAAATCCCTTTCATTTTGGATTCTTGATGCATTTTCAGGCAATTTTTTCGTGTTTTTTCCCCATTTTTTTGTGTTTTTCCCCGGTTTTTTTCACCTTTTGACCTCAAATTTTCAGGATTTTTTGGGTTCCTAAATCCCTTTCTTGGGGGATTTTGGAGCCATTTTGGGGTCATTTTTTCACCGATTTTCCCCATTTTTTCACCTTTTGACCTCAAATTTTCAGGATTTTTTGGGTTCCTAAATCCCTTTTCAGGGGAGATTTTGGATTCATTTTCAGCCCATTTTTTCGTGGATTTTCCCCATTTTTTGTGTGTTTTTTCCCGTTTTTTCACCATTTGACCTTAAATTTTCGGGATTTTTGGACATTTGGGATTTTCAGGATCCTAAATCCCTTTTTCCCCCCCTTTCTGCAGTCGGTGGCGTCGCTGACGGCCGTGCAGGTGGGGCTGTGCTGAACTCTTGGAATTTTGGGGATTATTTGGGGATTTTTTGGGGATTTTTTTCAGGATTTTTTGGGTTCCTAAATCCCTTTCTTGGGGGCATTTTGGAGCCATTTTGGGGTCATTTTTTCACCGATTTTCCCATTTTTTGGTGTTTTTTCCCGGTTTTTTCACCATTTGACCTCAAATTTTCAGGATTTTTTTGGACATTTGGGATTTTGGGGGATTTTGGATCCTTTTTCCCCCCATTTTTCAGTGTTTTTCCCATTTTTTGGTGTTTTTCCCGTTTTTGGGGCTGTGACCTGACCAAATTTTGGGATTTTTTGGGAATTTAAATCCCTTTTTTGGGGGATTTTGGAGCCATTTTCATTTTTTCTAATTTTCCCATTTTGGATTTTTGACCTCAAATTTTCAGGATTTTTGGTGTTTTTCCCCTTTTTTTTGGATTCATTTTCCCCATTTTTTCGTGTTTTTTCCCATTTTTTTGTGTTTTTCCCCGTTTTTTCACCTTTTGACCTCAAATTTTCAGGATTTTTTGGGTTCCTAAATCCCTTTTGGGGGAGATTTTTGATGCATTTTCAGGCAACTTTTTCATGTTTTTTCCCCGTTTTTTCGTGTTTTTTCCCCGTTTTTTCACCATTTGACCTCAAATTTTCGGGATTTTTGGGGATTGGGGATTTCTAGGATCCTAAATCCCTTCGTTTTGGTGTTTGTGCAGTCGGTGGCGTCGCTGACGGCCGTGCAGGTGGGGCTGTGCCGCGCCCTGGCCGTGCCCCCCGAGCCCCTGGAGCTGCCCCTGGCCAAGGACCCGGCCCGGAGCGTCACCATCGCCCCCCCCGGGGCGCACCTGGGCCCGGCGCCGCTGCACCTGCGCCTGCTCTCCTACCACCTCCGCCAGGGCCAGGTGAGTTGGGAACCTTCCGGAACCTTCCGGAACCTTCCGGGAAAAATTCTGCAAAATTTCGGGAAGTTTGGAGCAGGTTTGAGGGGGTTTGGGCGCTTTAAATGGGATTTTTCGGCCAATAAATGGAATTTTTAGAGGGATAATTTGAATTTTTTTGTCATTTTTTCCCCTTTTTGGGTTTTTTTTCCTGATATTTTCAAGTCAGATTTTCAGGATTTTTGGGGGATTTTTTCAGAATTTTTTGGGAATTTTTTGGAATTTTTTTGGAATTTTTTTGGAATTTTTTCGGAATTTTTTTGGAATTTTTTTTGATTTTTTTCAGATTTTTTTTTTTTGGAATTTTTTTGGAATTTTTTTTTTAAATTTTTTTGTTTTTTTTTTGGAATTTTTTTGGAATTTTTTCAGAATTTTTTCAGAATTTTTTTGGAATTTTTTCAGAATTTTTTCAGAATTTTTTGGAATTTTTTCAGAATTTTTTCAGAATTTTTCGGAATTTTTTTTTTTTGGATTTTTTTTGGAAATTTTTTGGATTTTTTTCAATTTTTTTGGAATTTTTTCAGGATTTTTTAAAATTTTTTGGGGATTATTTTTGGTGATTTTTTGGGATTTTTGGGGGATTTTTTGAGGGATTTCTTTGGGATTTCTTTGGGATTGTTTGTGGCTCCAATGGAATCCTTGGGGGTTTTGGAGCCCTCCCGGCTGCTCTCCGACCACCTCCGCCAGGGCCAGGTGAGTTGGGAACCTTCCAGAACCTTCCGGAACCTTCCAGGGAAAATTCTGCAAAATTTCGGGAAGTTTGGAGCAGGTTTGAGGGGGTTTGGGCGCTTTAAATGGGATTTTTTAGGGGGATAATTTGAATTTTTGGACATTTTTTGGTCTATTTTTGGTGGGTTTGGGGGTTTTTTCAAAGTGTTTTGGTGTGGGAATTTATGGGATTTTTTGGGGGGATTTTTAGGGGTCAAAATTCACCCCAAAATTCACCTTAAAATTCAGCAAAAATTCACATAAAATTCACCCAAAGTTCACCCAAAATTCACCCAAATTCACCCAAAAATTCACATAAAATTCATCAAAAATTCACCCAAAAATTGAGAAAATTTGAGAAATTTTGAGTGAATTTGGGTGAATTTTGGGTGGATTTTGGGTGAATTTTGGGAGAATTTTGGGTGAGTTTTGGGATTAATTTTGATTGAATTTTGGATGGATTTTGGATTTTGGGTGGATTTGGGTGGATTTGGGGTGAATTTTGCCAAAACTTGAGCAAATTTTGGGTGGATTTTGGGTGAAAGTTTGTGGCCAAATTTTTGTGGATTTTAAATTTTGAGTGAAATTTGGATGAATTTCGGGTGAATTTTGGATGAATTTTTGTACAAATTTTTTGCCGATTTTGGAGGGAGTTTTGGATGAATTTGGGTGAATTTAGCTGAGTTTTGGATGAAATTTTGGGTGAATTTTGACTGAATTTTGTGCAAATTTTGTGCAATTTTGTGAGATTCTTGTGCAGATTTTTGGCGAATTTTGTGCAAATTTTGTGTGAATTTTGAGTAAATTCGGGTGAATTTTGTGCGAATTTTTGCCGAATTTTGAGTGAATTTCAGGTGAATTTTGGGTCAATTTTTGCTGAATTCTGGGTTTATTCTGGGTCAATTTTGGGTCAATTTAATGCAAATTTAATTTTTTTTTGGACAAATTTTTAAGCAAAAATTCACCCAAAATTTCAAAATTTGGGACGCAAATTCATTAAAATTCACCAATTTTGCCAAATTTTGTGCACTCAATTTTGACCCAAAATTCACACAAAACCATGAGAATATTTGGATGGATTTTGGTGAACTTTGTGCAAATTTTGGTGGATTTTGGGTGAATTTGGGAAAATTTGATGTGGATTTGGGATGAATTTTGGGTGGAATTTTCCCAAATTTTGTGCAAATTTTGTGTGAATTTTGGGTGAATTTTGGATGATTTTTGGGAAATTTTGGATCAATTTGGACAAATTTTTTTGAATTTCAATTTAATGGGAATTTTTGCAAATTTCGTATTTTGTGTGAATTTTGGGAAAATTTCATCAAAAAATTACAAAATTCACCCAAAATTTCACCCAAAAATTCACCCAAACCATGAGAAAATTTGAGTCGATTTTGGTGAATTTGGGCTGAATTTTGGGTGGATTTTGTGTGAGTTTTGGATGAATTCAGAGTTAATTTTGAGTGAATTTCTGGTGTATTTGGGGTGGATTTTGTGTGAATTTTATGGGAATTTCAGATGAATTTTACGCAAATTATAAGTAAATTTGTGCGAATTTTGTGCAAATTTTTGCTGAATTTTGGGTGAATTTTGGGTGACTTCTGGGTGAATTTTTGCCAAGTTTTATCTATATTTGTGTGAATTTTGCTAAATTTGGAATGAGTTTTGCTTGAATTTTGTGCGAATTTTGAGCGAATTTCAGGTGAATTTTGTGCAAATTTTTGCCCAATTTTTGGGTGAATTTGGGATTAATTTTGTGCAACTTTTGGGCACGTTTGGATGAAGATTTGCGTGAATTTTGTGCAAATTTCAGGCAAATTTTGGATGAATTTTGGTTGTATTTCAGGTGAATTTTTCTGAACTTTTTGCAAATTTTGTGTGAATTTTTGTTGAATTTGGTTTGAATTTAGGGTGAACTTTGAGTGAATTTTGTGTGCATTCTGGATGAATCTTGTGTGAATTTTGTGTGAATTTTGAGGAATTTTACGCAATTTTTGGGTGAATTTTGCCAAATTTTGTGAGAATTTGGTTGATTTTAGGGTAAATATTTGCTGAATTTTGGGCAAAATTTTGAGCGGATTTCGGCTGAATGACGGGTGAATTTTGGATGAATTCTGGGCCAATTTTGGGTCAATTTAATGCGAATTTTTGCCGATTTTTTGCATTTTTTCCCCGTTTCCGCAGGACTCGGCGGCGCTGAGCGCCCTGAGCCGGCAGGACGGGGGTCCCTGGACCCCCTCCCCATTTCCCTGGCGCCGGGGGCCCCCCCTGCCCCCCAGCCCGGGGCTGCTGCTGCATTTCCACGGGGGCGGCTTCGTGGCGCAGACCTGGGGCCAAAATTCACCCCAAATTCACCCCAAATTCACCCAAAATTCACCCAAAATTCACCCAAAAATTCACCCAAAATTCACCCAAAATTCACCCAAAATTCACCCCAAATTCACCCCAAATTCACCCAAAATTCACACAAAAAAAATTCACCCAAAAATTCAGCAAAAATTCACCCAAAAATTCAGCAAAAATTCACTCAAAATTCACCCAAAATTCAATCAAAATTGACCCAAAATTCACACAAACCATGAGAATATTTGGGTGGATTTTGGTGGATTTTTTGCAAATTTTTGGTGGATTTTGGGTGAATTTTGGGAGAATTTTGGGTGTATTTGGGTTGAATTTGGGGTGGATTTGGGGTGAATTTTGTGGAAATTTTCAGTGAATTTTGGGTGAATTTCATGCGAATTTCATGTGAATTTGGTATGAATTTGGGGCATATTTTGTGCGAATTTTGTGCGAATGTTGCCACATTTTGTGCAAATTTGGGACGTATTTTGTGCGGATTTTGTGCGAATGTTGCCACATTTTGTGCGAATTTGGGGCGAATTTTGTGCGAATTTGGGACGTATTTTGTGAATTTTGCCACATTTTGTGCGAATTTGGGACGTATTTTGTGTGAATTTTGTGCGAATTTGGTTGAATTTTGCGCGAATTTTTGCTGAATTTTGTGCGGAATTCTGAGGAATTTTGTGTCAATTTTTGCTGAATTCTGGGTCGATTCTGGGTCAATTTTGGGTCAATTTAATGCGAATTTTTGCGATTTTTTCCCATTTTTTCCCCGTTTCCGCAGGATTCGGCGGCGCTGAGCGCCCTGACCCGGCAGGACGGGGGTCCCTGGACCCCCTCCCCATTTCCCTGGCGCCGGGGGCCCCCCCTGCCGCCCAGCCCGGGGCTGCTGCTGCATTTCCACGGGGGCGGCTTCGTGGCGCAGACGTCGCGCTCGCACGAGCCCTACCTGCGCGGCTGGGCGCGGGATTTGGGCACCCCCATCCTGTCCGTGGACTACGCGCTGGCCCCCGAGGCGCCGTTCCCCCGGGCCCTGGAGGAATGCTTCTACGCCTACTGCTGGGCCCTGCGGCACTGCCGCATGCTGGGTGCGGAATTGGGGCAAAATCACGCGATTTTGGGAAAATTCGGGCAAAATTTGGGGTGTTCAGAGGGGATTTCTTGGGGTTTTGGGGGTGAAATGGGGTTATATTGGGATTTGAAGGGATTTTGGGAATGCTTCTACGCCTACTGCTGGGCCCTGCGGCACTGCCGCATGCTGGGTGCGGAATTGGGGCAAAATCGCGCGATTTTGGGAAAATTCGGGGAAAATTTGGGGTGTTGGGAAGGGGTTTTGGGGGGTGAAATGGGGTTATATTGGGATTTAAAGGGATTTTGGGAATGCTTCTACGCCCACTGCTGGGCCCTGCGGCACTGCCGCATGCTGGGTGTGGAATTGGGGCAAATTCACGATTTTTGGGAAAATTTGGGGATATTGAGGGTTTTGGGATTTATTGGGGGTTTGGGGGGGTGAAATGGGGTTATGGGGGTCAAGAATTCAATGGATTTTGGGAAGGGTTAAAGGGGTGGGGAGGGGTCGTGAAGAAAATTTGGGGGAAATCTGGGAGATTTTGGGGCATTTGGGGGGATTTTGGGGGAAGTTTTGGGATTTTGGGGGGGAATTTTTGGGAAATTTTGGAGGGAATTTTGGGAAAATTTTGGGAAATTTTGGGGATTTTGGGAATTTTTAGGAAATTTTGGGGTGAAATGGGGTTATATTGGGATTTCAAGGGATTTTGGGAATGCTTCTACGCCTACTGCTGGGCCCTGCGGCACTGCCGCATGCTGGGTGCGCGATTGGGGCAAATTTGAGGGATTTTGGGAAAATTCGGGAAGTTTTGGGGGGCTTTGGGTGGGTTTAATTATTTCCTTTTTTCCCTTTTTCCTCCCATTTTTTGCCAATGTCCCCATGACCCTCAATGTCCCCAAATGTCCCCAATGTCCCCAATGTCCCCAATCCCATTTTTACCCATTTTTCTCCCATTTTGTCCCAATGTCACCAATGCCATTTTTCTTTTTCCTCCATTTTGTCCCAATGTCCCCAATGTCCCGAATCTCCTCAATGTCCCCAATGTCCCCAAATCCCATTTTCCCCATTTTTCCCCCCATTCACCCCCAGTTTTCACCAATGTCCCCAATGTCCCAAATCTCCTCAATGTCCCCAGTGTCCCCAATCCCATTTTTCCCCTTTTCCCACAATTTTTTCCTATTGTTCCCCATTTTTGCTCAATGTCCCCAAGGTCCCCAATGTCCCCAATTCCCTCAATGTCCCCAATCCCGTTTTTACCCATTTTCCTCCCATTTTGTCCCAGTGTCCCCAATCCCTTCAATGTCCCCAATGTCCCCAAGCCCCTCAATGTCCCCAAGACCCTCATTGTCCCCAGTGTCCCCAAATCCCATATTCCCCCATTTTCACCCATTTACCCCCATTTTTCACCAATGTCCTCAATGTCCCCAGTGTCCCAAATCTCCTCGATGTCCCCAATGTCCCCAATGTCCCCAATGTCCCCAAATCCCATTTTCCCCATTTTTCCCCCCATTCACACCCAGTTTTCACCATTGTCCCCAGTGTCCCCAGTGTCCCAAATCTCCTCAATGTCCCCAATGTCCCCAATGTCCCAAATCTCCTCAATGTCCCCAAATCCCATTTTCCCCATTTTTCCCCCCATTCAACCCCAGTTTTCACCAATGTCCCAAATGTCCCCAAAGCCTTCAGCGTCCCCAGTGTCCCAAACACCCTCAATGTCCCCAGTGTCCCCAATGTCCCCAATGTCCCCAATGTCCCCAATGTCCCAAATCTCCTCAATGTCCCCAATGTCCCCAATGTCCCCAATCTCATTTTTCCCCTTTTCCCCCCATTTTTTCCTATTGTTCCCCATTTTTGCCCAATGTCCCCAATGTCCCCAATTCCCTCAATGTCCCCAATCCCATTTTTACCCATTTTCCTCCCATTTTGTCCCCGTGTCCACAATCCCTTCAATGTCCCCAATGTCCCCAAGCCCCTCATTGTCCCCAAGACCCTCAATGTCCCCAATGTCCCCAAATCCCATTTTCCCCCATTTTTCCCCCATTCACCCCCAGTTTTCACCAATGTCCCAATGTCCCCAATGTCCCAAATCTCCTCAATGTCCCCAATGTCCCCAAATCCCATTCTCCCCATTTTTCCCCCCATTCACCCCCATCTTTCACCAATGTCCCCAGTGTCCCAAATGGGGGGCTCCTCAATGTCCCGAATCCCATTCTCCCCATTTTCCCAGTTCCCCCAAAATCCTTTCAAAAAAACCACCCAGTGTCCCCAACACCCTTTTGATGTCCCCGCCCTGTCCCCAGGCTCGACGGCGGAGCGCGTGTGCGTGGCCGGTGACAGCGCCGGTGGCAACCTGTGCCTGGGCGTGTCCCTGCGGGCGGTGGCCCTGGGGGTCCGCGTCCCCCAGGCCGTGCTGGCCGCCTACCCGGTGACCCTGGGACCCCAAAACGCCCCCGACCGGGCTGGCGATCGCTGATGGATCCCCTGCTGCCCCTGGGGTGCTGAGGCCAGTGCCACGCCTCAAAAAATTGGGGACACTTGGGGACATTGGGGACACGTTGGGGTTGTTTGAAAATTTGGGGACATTGGGACACCCCAAACCCCCAAACCCTTGGGGTGCTGTTGGTGCCTGGGGAAGGAGGGTCTGGGGACACTTGGGGACATTGGGGACACTGGGGACATTGGGGTTGTTTGGGATATTGGGGACACTGGGGCCATTGGGGACATTGGGGACATTGGGGACGTTGGGGACATTGGGGCCATTGGGGATATTGGGGACATTGGGGTTGTTGGGGACATGGGGGACATTGGGGACATTGGGGTTGTTTGGGATATTGGGGACATTGGGGAAAAAAACCCCATTTTGGGGAAATTTGGGGACATTGGGGACGTTGGGGACGTTGGGGACATTGGGGACATTTGGGATATTTGGGGTTTGGGGACATTGGGGACATCGGGGCCCTGCTGCCCCTGGGGGTGCTGTGCCAGTGCCTGGGCGCCTACGCAGGTCTGGGGACACTTGGGGACATTGGGGACATTGGGGACATTGGGGACGTTGGGGACATTGGGGACATTGGGGACATTGGGGAAAAATTGGGAAAAAATTGGGAAAACATTAGGGAACGTTGGGGAAAAATTGGGGAAATGGGGTTGGGGATGTTTGGGGACATTTGGGGGTTTGGGGACATTTTTGGGAACATTTTGGGACATTGGGGACATTGGGAAAAATGGGGGCCCTGCTTGGGGAAAATGGATTTGGGGACATTGGGGACGTTGGGGACATTGGGGACATTGGGGACATTGGGAAAAAATGGGGAAAAATTGGGGAAAATACGGAGGAAAATTGGGGGAAAATGGGGTTGGGGACATTGGGGACATTGGGGACATTTGGGGACATTTGGGGGGATTTGGGACATTTGGGGGATTGGGGACATTGGGGACATTGAGAAAAAATGGGTGAAAATGGGGAAAAATGGGATTTGGGGACATTGGGGACATTGGGGTTGTTTGGGACATTGGGGACATTGGGGACGTTGGGGACATCGGGGGGCTTGGGGACAATGAGAAAAAAGTGGAAAAAATGGGGGAAAAATTGCGGAAAATTTTGGGAAAATATGGAGGAAAATTGGGGGAAAATGGGGTTGGGGACATTGGGGACATTTGGGGACATTTGGGGACATTGGGGACATTTGGGGGTTTGGGGACACTGGGGACATTGAGAAAAAATGGGGGAAAATTGGGAAAAATGGGATTTGGGGACACTGGGGACATTTGGGGACATTTGGGGACATTTGGGGACATTGGGAAAAAATGGGGAAATTGGGGAAAAAATTGGAATAAATTGGGGAAAATTTGGGGGAAATTTGGGGGGAAAATGGGATTGGGGACATTTGGGGGATTTGGGGACATTGGGGGGATTTTGGGGCTCGTTTTGGGCTGATTTTGGGATAATTTTGGGATAAATTTCAGCTGATTTTGGGGCAATTTTTGGTGATTTTGGAAAAATTTTGGACTGATTTTGGGGCAATTTCTGGTGATTTAGGGATCATTTTGGACTGATTTTGGGGCAATTTTTGGTGGTTTTGGGGCTGATTTGGGGCTGATTTTGGGGCAATTTTTGGTGATTTTGGGGCTGATTTTGGGAGAATTTTGAGCTGATTTTGGGATAATTCTGGGATAATTTGGGGCTGATTTTGGGGGCAATTTGGGGTTGATTTTGGGGCTGATTTTGGGATAATTCTGGGATAATTTGGGGTTGATTTTGGGGCTGATTTTGGGATATTTTTGGGATAAATTTCAGCTGATTTTGGGGCTGATTTTGGGATAATTCTGGGATAATTTGGGGATAATTTTGGGAAAATTTTTTCTGAATTTGGAGAAAATTGGGGGATAAATGGGGAATTTGGGATAAATTTGGGGCTAATTTTGGACTAATTTTGGGGATTTTGGGGACATTTTAGGGGAAATTTTGGGTCTCATTTTTGGGGGATTTTGGGATAATTCTGGGATAATTTGGAGAAAATTTGGGGATAATTTGGGGATAATTTGGGACATTTTGGCTGATTTGGGATTATTTGGGGCTGATTTTGGGAAAAAATGACTAATTTTTGAATTTTGGGGCAATTTTTTGGAAATTTTGGGTCTCATTTTGGGGATAATTCTGGGCTAATTCCGGGAAAATTTTATGGTGATTTTGGGGCCCATTTGGTGCTGATTTTGGGGTAATTTTGGGGCAATTTTTGTATAAATTTGGACTAATTTGGGGTTGATTTTGGGATAATTCTGGGATAATTTGGGGGTAATTTTGGAGCTGATTTTGGGATATTTTTGGGATAATTTTCAGCTGATTTTGGGATAATTCTGGGATAATTTGGGGTTGATTTTGGGGCTGATTTTGGGATATTTTTTGAATAAACTGATTTTGGGGCTGATTTTGGGATAATTCTGGGATAATTTGGAGTTGATTTTGGATATTTTTGGGATAAATTTCAGCTGATTTTGGGGATAATTTTGGGGCTGATTTGGGGATATTTTTGGACTAATTTGGGGCTGATTTTTGGGCAATTTATGGGACAATTTTTTCTGAATTTGGGGCTGATTTTGGGATAATTCTGGGATAATTTGGGGCTGATTTGGGGGGCAATTTGGGGTTGATTTTGGGGCTGATTTTGGGATAATTCTGGGATAATTTGGGGTTGATTTTGGGGCTGATTTTGGGATATTTTTGGGATAAATTTCAGCTGATTTTGGGGCTGATTTTGGGATAATTCTGGGATAATTTTGGGGTAATTTTTGGGAATTGATTGATTTGGGGATAATTTGGGATGGGGGGATAAATTTGGGGGACTAATTTTGGGCTGATTTTAGGGCAATTTTTTTGAAATTTTGGGTCTCATTTTGGGGATTATTTTGGGATAATTCTGGGATAATTCTTGGCTGATTTGGGGATTATTTTGGGCTGATTTTGGGATAATTTTGGACTAATTTTGGGCTGATTTTAAGGCAATTTTTTGGAAATTTTGGGTCTCATTTTGGGATAATTCTGGGCTAATTCCGGGAAAATTTTATGGTGATTTTGGGGCCCATTTGGTGCTGATTTTGGGGTAATTTGGGGGCAATTCTAGGATAAATTTGGAATAATTTGGGGTTGATTTTGGGATAATTCTGGGATAATTTGGGGATAATTTTGGAGCTGATTTTGGGATATTTTTGGGATAAATTTCAGCTGATTTTGGGGCTGATTTTGGGATAATTTGGGGTTGATTTTGGGGCTGGTTTGGGATATTTTTGGGATAAATTTCAGCTGATTTTGGGGATAACTTTGGACTCATTTCGGGACATTTTTGGGCTAATTTTGTGCCGATTTTGGGTGGATTTTGATCCATTTTGGTGACATTTTCTCTTTTTTGTTTCCCTTGTCCAGGGACGCTGGGGGAGGGGCCGCGCTCCCCTCCCCCCTCCCGCCCCTCGGTGGGGGAGGGGCTGATCCTGAGGGGGCTGCGGGGGGGGGCGGCCTGGCTGGGGGGCTCCTGAGGGGGAGACCCCCCCCCAAAACAGGTGAGGGGACCCCGGAGTGGGGAGGGGTCCCGAAAATTGGGGAGGGGTTTAAAATTTGGGGAGGGGCCAAAAATTGGGGAGGGGTCCCAAAACTTGGGGAGGGGCCAAAAAATTGGGGAGGGGTCCCAAAAAATGGGGGGGGGTTTAAAAATTGGGGAGGGGCCCAAAAATTGGGGAGGGGTCCCAAAAATGGGGAGGGGGGAAAAAAAAAATGGGGAGGGGGCCCAAAATTTGGGAGGGTCTTAAAATGGGGAGGGGTCTCAAAATTTGGGGAGGGGTTAAAAATTTGGGGAGGGTCAAAAGGGGAGGGGTCAAAATTGGGAGGGGTCTCAAAAATGGGGGGGTCTTAAAAGGGGGGGGGTTAAAATTGGGGGGTCAAAAGGGAGGGCTTAAAAAGGGGCTGAAAAGGGGAGGGGGTAAAATGGGGGGGGGTTAAATTGGGGGGGCTGAAATTGGGGAGGGGTCCCAAAAATTGGGGAGGGGTTTAGGGGTTGGGGAGGATCCCAAAATTTGGGGAATTTTAAAATTTGGGGATTTTTTTAAAAATTGGGGATTTCCCAAAATGGGGCAGGGGGGTTTCAAAATTTGGGGATTTTTTTAAATTTTGGGGATTCCAAAATTTGGGGAGGCATTTTAAAATTTTGGGTGGAATTTCAAAAGGGGAGGGGCTAAAAGGGGAGGGTTTTTGGGGAGGGTAAATTTTTGGGAGGGGCTTAAATTGGGGGAGGGGGCATTTTTGATTTTTGGATTTTAAAAATTGGGGTGAATTTTAAAAATTTTGGGGCTGAATTTTGGGAAATTTTTGGAATTTTTTGGGGATTTTTGTTATTTTTGGGGGATTTAAAAAAAATTGGGGGGGGTTAAAATTTGGGGAGGGTTATTTTTTGGGGAGGGGCTTTTTTTGGGGAGGGGTTAAAAAATTGGGGAGGATTTTTAAAATTTTGGGTGTTTTTTAATTTTCCAAGGCCCAAAATTTTTAAAAATTTTTTTCAAAAGGGGGGGGGGCAAATTTTGGGGAGGGGAGGATTTGGGGGGGAGGGCTGAAATTTTCGGGAGGGGCATTTTTTGGGGACTAAAATTTTGGGGATTTTTTTTAAATTGGGAGGGGTCAAAATTTGAGGGTTTTTTGGGATTTTCATTCCCAAAATTGAGGGAATTTTAAAAATTTGGGGGGGGAGGATGTTTTTTTATTTTTTCCCCAAAATTGGGGGATTTAAACTCGGGGGATTTTGGGGATTTTTAAAATTTATTTGAGGGGAATTTGGATTTTTTTTTTTTTGATTTTTGGGATTTTTTGGGCATTTGAGGAAAATTTTGGGATTTTATTTTTGGGGATCCCCCCAAAACCCCCGGGAATTTTGGGGTGGGAATTTTTTTTTGGGGGATTTTGGGGAGGATTTTTTTGGCACCCCAAAGGTGATTTTTGGGAGTTCCCCAAAATTTTCCCAAAATCCCAAGGTGATTTTGGGAGGATTTTCAAAAAAAACCCAGAAAAAATATTCCCCAAAATTTTGGGGGATTTTTAAAATTTTATTTTTTTTTAATTCCCAAGTGATTTTTAAAATTCCCAAAATTCACCCCAAATTTTTTGGGACCCAAATTTTGGGAGGAAATTTTTTGGATTTTTTTCACCCCAAATTTAGGAAAATTTTCCAAATTTGGGAATTTTTGAAAAATTCAAAAAAACAATTTGGGGATTTTAAAATTCCCCAAATTCCCCCAAATTTTTGGGAAAACTTTTGGGAAATTTTTTTGGTGTTTAAAAAAAAAATTTTCCCTAAAATTCCCAAAATTCACCCCAAATTTCCTCCCAAAAATTCAAAAAATTCATCCAAATTTGGTTTTTTTCCAATTTTCCCCAAAGAATTTAAAATTCCCCAAAATTTTGGGGATTTTTGGGGATTTTTAAATTTTTAATTCAACACAAAACCCACAAGAATTGCCAAAAATCCCCCAAATTCACCCCAAAATCGAGTCCAGTGGCACCAAAACCACCCCAAAATCCCCCAAACCTGCCCCAAAATCAGCCCTTAGAGCCGGTGAAAACCAGCACCAAAATCCTTAAAATGCCCCAAAATCACCCCAAAAAAAAAAAATTGCTCAAAATCCCCCAAATTTGTCCCAAAATCACCCTCTGACCCCAAAACTTTCTCTGGGATTTTTAAACGCCCTAAAATGGTCCAAAATCACCCCAAAATCCCCTGAAACCCAAAAAACCCCAAAATCGCCCAAAATCACCCCAAATTGGTCCCCCGTAAAATTCCCCAAAACCCCCAAAATTGCCCAAAACCGCCCAAAATTGCCCAAAATCCCCAAATCCCAAAAACCCCCAAGTCCAGTCCAAACCACCCCCAAAAATCCCCCCCCCAACCCTTGCCCCAAAATCGGGGGCCCCAAAATCCGCTTAAAACTCCCTAAACCAGCACCAAAATCGTCCAAAAATGCCCCAAAATCACCCCAAAACCGCCAAAATTGCCCAAAATCCCCCCCCAAAATTTCCCAAAATCCAGCACATCAAACTGTCTGAAAACCACCCTTAAACCCCCTAAAATGGTCCAAAATCACCCCAAGGTTTCCCCTAGAACAGCCAAAAATCTCCCAAAATCCCCAAATTCCCCAAAACCCCCCCAAAATTGCCCCCAAAATTGCCCAAAATCCCCCAAACCCCCCCAAATTCCCCAAAATCCCTCCAAAATCGACTCCAGGGACAAAAAAACTGTCTCAAAATCCCCTTCCCCCCAAAACCCCAAAAAAAAATGGTCCAAAATCCCCCCAAAATCCCCCTGAAAATGGTCCAAATCCCAAAAAAAAATCCCCAAAAATCATCCCAAAATCCCCCCAAAATTTGCCCAAAACCCACTGAAAATCGCTCCAAAATGCCCCAAATTCTGGAAAACCCCTGAAATTCGAAATCCAGTGGCACCAAAACCACCCCAAAATCCCCAAAATCCCCCAAAGTCCCCCAAAACTCCCCCAAAATACCCCTAAAAGCTGCCTAAACCCCTAGAAAATCACAAAAAATGCCCCAAAATCACCCCAAAACCGCCCAAAATTGCCCAAAATCCCCCAAATTTGTCCCAAAATCCTCAAAACTGTCTCAAAACACCAAAACTGTCTCAAAACCCTCTTAAACACCCCAAAATCGCCCCAAAATCTCTCCTAGAACAGCCAAATAACGTCCAAAAATCACCCAAAAATTGCCCAAAATCCCCCAAATTCACCCCCAAATCCCTCCAAAATCGACTCCAGCAACACCAAAACTGTCTCAAACCACCCTTAAACGCCCCTAAAATGGTCCAAAATCACCCAAAATCTCCCAAAAACATGGCCAAATAACGTCCAAAAATCACCCAAAAATTTAAAAATTGCCCAAAACCAAAATCCAATATCCCAAACCCCAAACCTCCCAAATTCCAAAAACTGCCAAATCAGACCCAAACCCCAAAATCCCCAAAACCCCCAAAATCACCAAAAATCGGGTCTCCCGTCCAAAAATCAAAACCCCCCAAAATCCCCAAAATCCCCCAAATTGCCCCAAAATCCCCTGAAAAAAACCAACCAAAAACAAAATGCCCCAAAAATCAGCCCAAAACCCTTGAAAATTCCCCAAAAAAATTGTAAAAAAATCCCCCAAAATCGAGTCCAGTGACACCAAAATGGTCCCAAAAACCCAAAAACCCCCTAAAATGGTCCAAAATCGCCCAAAAATCTCCCTAAAACAGCCAACCAAAACGCCCAAAATGCCAAAATCACCCAAAAATCACCCCAAAATCCCCAAAATTGCCCAAAATCCCCAAATTCGTCCCAAAATCGACTCCAGCGACACCAAACTGTCTCAAAATCCCTCTTAAACCCCCCTAAAATGGTCCAAAATCGCCCCAAAATCTCCCCTGGAACAGCCAAATAACGTCCAAAAATCACCCAAAAATCGCAAAATGGCCAAAAAAATCCCAAAAAAAATGCCCAAAATGCCCAAAATCGCTGAAAATTCCCAAAATCCCCCAAATTCAAAATCGAGTCCAGTGGCACCAAACCACCCCCAAAATCCAACCCCTAAAAATCCAAAATCGCCAAAATCCCCCAAAATCCCCCGCCAAAAAAAATCCCCAAAATCACCCAAAATCCGCCCAAAACCAGCCCCAAAAACCCCCAAAAAAAACTGCCCCAAAATCACCCCAAAACCTCCCCCAAAATTGCCCAAAATCCCCCAAAATCCCTCCAAAATCGAGTCCAGCGACACCAAAACTGTCTCAAAAAAAAACCACCCTTGAAAACCCCCTTAAAATGGTCCGGGGTCCCCCCTAGGGTCCCAAATAACGTCCAAAAATCACCCAAAAATCGCCCAAAAAAGGCCCAAAACGGCCGGAATTCACCCCAAACCCGCTTTATTTCGCAGGCCAAAATCCCCCAAATGGACCCGATGCTGGTCCAGGTGGCGCTGGCGGGCGCCTGGGGGCGCTGGGCCCCAAAATCCCACCAAAAGTGCCCCCAAAAACTTAGAGTCCCAAAGTGTCCAAATTCACCCCAAAATCCCCAAAATGCCCAAAAAACCACCCCAAAATCAGCCAAAGTCCCCCTGAAAATTGCCCAAAAATCCCCCAAATTCACCCCAAAATCGAGTCCAAAACACCAAAACTAAAAATTCCCCAAAATCCCCCCAAAAGTGCCCCAAAATCGCCCTTAGAGCCGCCTAAACCAGCACCAAAATCGCCGTAAAATGCCCCAAAATCACCCCAAAATCGCCCAAAATTGCCCAAAATCCCCAAATTCGTCCCAAAATTCCTCCAAAATCGACTCCAGGGACACCAAAACTGTCTCAAAACCACCCTTAAACCCCCCTAAAATGGTCCAAAATCGCCCCAAAATCTCCCCTAGAACAGCCAAATAACGTCCAAAAATCGCCCAAAAATCGCCCAAAAATGGCCCAAAATCGCCCCAAAATTGCCCCAAATCCCCAAATTTCCCAAAGACCTCCAAAATGGACAATGACACCAAAACTGTCTCTGGCGCCTGGGCGCCTTAAACCCCCCTAAAATGGTCCAATGGTGCTGCCGGGGGTCCCGCACGGGTCCCAAAAGCGTCCAAATTCACCCCAAAATCCGCCCCGAAAATCGCTCCAAAAACCGCCCGAAATCAGCGCAAAACCGCTGAGAATTGGCCAAAATCCCCCAAATTCACCCCAAAATCGAGTCCAGTGGCACCAAAACCACCCCAAAATCCCCCAAAGTCCCCCAAAATGCCCCAAAATCGCCCTTAGAGCCGCCTAAACCAGCACCAAAATCGCTGTAAAATGCCCCAAAATCACCCCAAAACCGCCAAAATTTGCCCCAAAATCCCCAAATTTGTCCCCAAAATCAACTCCAGCGACACCAAAACTGTCTCAAAACCACCCTTAAACCCCCTTAAAATGGTCCAAAATCGCCCCAAAATCTCCCCTAGAACAGCCAAATAACGTCCAAAAATCACCCAAAAATCACCCAAAAATCGCCGAAAAAAGGCCCAAAATCCCAAATTCACCCCAAAATCGTTGTTTTTCAGGCAAAATCCAAAACCCGATGCTCCAAAATCGAAACCCAAAACACCAACCTGCCTGCGGGCTGGGCCTCTTAAACCCCTAAAAAATGGTGCCGGGGGTCCCGCACGGGTCCCAAAATCCCCAAATTCAGCCCAAAATCCCCAAAAAATCGCCTCCAAAAACCCCCAAAATCAGGCCCCAAAACCGCCCAAAATTGCCCAAAATCCCCAAAAATCAACAATCGAGTCCAGTGGCACCAAACCACCCCAAAATCCCCCAAAGCTGGGCCCCCAAAATCGCCCCCGGGCCCAAATTCACCCCAAAACCAGCGCACCAAAATCGCCAAAATGCCCCAGAATCCCCAAAAAACCAAAAATTGCCCAAAATCCCCCCCCCAAATCGGCTCCAAAACCAAACCCCAAAAAACCCCAAAATTCCCCAAAATGCCCCTGAAAAAAAGCCCCCTAAACCAGCACCAAAAATGGTCCAAATGCCCCAAAATCACCCCCCAAAACAACCCAAAATTGCCCAAAATCCCCAAAATTTGTCCCCAAATCAACTGAATTCGAAATCCCAAACTGTCTCAAAAACCACCAAAAACCCCCAGTGGACCCCAATGCTCCCCTAAAATCATCCAAAACCACCACAAAATCATCCAAAACCCCCTTAAACCCCCCAAAATAGGCCGGGGAAAAACCAAAAAAATCACCCCAAAACCTCCTAAAAATTGCCCAAATCACCCCAAAATCCCTCCAAAATCGACTCCAGGGACACCAAAACTGTCTCAAAATCCCTCTTAAACCCCCCTAAAATGGTCCAAAATCACCCCAAAATCTCCCCTAGAACAGCCAAATAACGTCCAAAAATCGCCCAAAATCGCCCAAAAATGCCCCAAAAAATCGCCCAAAACCGCCCCCCCCCAAAATCCCCAAAAAAATCCCAAAATCGCCTCAAAAGCAAAACCAAAACTGTCTCAAACCAAAACCTAAACCCCCTAAAATGGTCCAAAATCCCCAAAAACAAACCCCAAAATCCCCAAAAACCCCAAATCCAAACGCCCAAAATCTTTAAAAAATGGCCCAAACCAGCCTAAAATTCACCCCAAACCCCAAAATCCCCCCCCAAAACCTGGACCCATGCTGGAAAATTGCCCCCAAAAACCCCAAATTTGTCCTCAAAATCCCTAAACCAAAATGTCTCCAAAATCACCAAACACCCAAAAAGCGCCCAAAATCGCCCCCAAAACAGCTTAAAAAATCCAAAAAATCGCCTCTTTAAAAAATAAAACCTCCCCCAGAACGAGGCCAAGGTGGCCCCAAATTCACCCCGAAATCGAGTCCAGTGGCGCCAAAACCACCCCAAAATCCCCCCAAAGTGCCCCAAAATCGCCAAAAGAGCCCCAAAACCAGCACCAAAAAAAATGCCCAAAAAATCACCCCAAAACCGCCAAAAATTGCCCAAAATCCCCCAAATTCGTCCCAAAATCGACTCCAGCGACACCAAAACCAAAATTCAAAAAAATCCCCCAAAACCCCAAAAAATGGCCCAAAATCACCCAAAATCCCAAAGAATCCCCAAATAAAAGGGTCCCAAAATCACCCAAAAACCGCCAAAAATCACCCCAAAATCCCTCCAAAAAAAACCTTGAGAATCACCCAAAATCCCCCAAATTCACCCCAAAATCGAGTCCAGTGGCACCAAAACCACCCCAAAATCCCCCCAAAAGTGCCCCAAAATCGCCCTTAGAGCCGCCTAAACCAGCACCAAAATCGCCGTAAAATGCCCCAAAATCACCCCAAAACCACCAAAAATTGCCCAAAATCCCCCAAATTCGTCCCCAAAATCGACTCCAGCGACTCCAAAACTGTCTGAAAACCACCCTTAAACCCCCTTAAAATGGTCCAAAATCACCCCAAAATCTCCCCTAGAACAGCCAAATAACGTCCAAAAATCACCCAAAAATCGCCCTAAAACCGCCCAAAATTGCCCAAAATCCCCCAAATTCGTCCCAAAATCCCTCCAAAATCGACTCCAGCAACACCAAAACTGTCTCCAAAATCCCTCTTAAACCCCCCTAAAATGGTCCAAAATCACCCAAAATGGCCCAAAATGCCCCCGCTAGAACAGCCAAAAACGCCCAAAAATCGCCAAAAATGCTGAAAATGGCGCCCAAAAATCGCTGGAATTCACCCCAAAAATTGGAATTTGGCGCCGGGGAAAAAAGTCCCAAAGGGGTCCCAAAAGCGCCGGGGGTCCAAAACCAAAACCACCCCAAAATCATCCAAAAAATCGGCCCAAGAATGCCCAAAATCCCCTAAAATTTTGAGAATTGGCCAAAATCTCCCCCCAAAATGAGTCCAGTGGCCCAAAATCCCCCAAAATCCCCCCAAAATTTCCCCCAAAAACCCAAAAAATTTAGAGCTCCCAAAACCAGCACCAAAATCCCTTTTAAATGCCCCAAAATGGTCCAAAATTGCCCCAAAAACCCCCCAAAATGGCCCCAAAATCCCCAAAAAAATCAAAACCACCCCAAAATCCCCAAAAAAATTGCCCTAGAAAAAACCCCAAAATCCCCCAAAATCTCCAAAAATGGTCCCAAAATCGCCCCAAAATCTCCGATTAAAATTGTCTCAAAATCCCCCTCCAAAGGGTCCCAAAATCGACTCCATTAAACCCCAAAATGCCCTGAAAATCTCCCACCCGTCCCAAAATCGAGTCCATTTTCCCCCAAACCTGTCCAAAAACCACCCCAAAATCGTCCAACACCACCCCAAAATCGCCCAAAATTTCCCCAAAACCGCTGAAAAACCTGGATTTAAAACCTTTTGAAAATCTCCAAAAAATGCCCCAAAACCACCCTGGGGATGCCCCAAAATCCCCCAAATTTTTTGGGAAAAATTCCAGGGACACCAAAACTGTCTCAAAACCACCTGGGAAACCCCAAAATGGTCCAAAATCACCCCAAAATCGTCCCAAAACAGCCAAATAACACCCTAAAATCACCCAAAATCGAAAAATTGATACCAAAACTGTCCAAACTGTCTCAAAAACCCTTAAACCCTAAAATGGTCCAAAATCGAGTCCAGTGACATCCCAAAATCGCCCCAAAATCCAAAATCAAATTCCCCCTTTGGGGAAATTTAAAAATCCACAAAACCAGCACCACCGAGAATTTTTGAAATCCCCCCAAAAACCCCAAAATCCCCCAAAATTGCCCAAAATCCCCAAATTGCCCTAAAATTGCTCAAAGCCCCCCCAATTTCATGTGGATTTTTGCCCCAAAAAAATTTTGGGGAATTTCCCAAAATCCCAAAAATAGGAACCCAAACCCCAAAACCAGTCCAAAAATCCCAAACCAAATTCCAAAATCACCCCAAATTCATCCCAAAACCCCCAAAATTAAAAAACCAAAACCCAAAAACCGTCCCAAACCCCAATTTGGATTAAAACCAAACCTGCCCCCCTAAAATTGCCCAAAAACCCCAAATTGAAATTTAGGAAAAATCCAAATTTTTGGGTCGGGTCCCCAAAAAACCACCCCAAAATTTTGTGAAACCGCCCCAAAAGCGCAAAATTTTTGGAGAATTGCCCAAAATCCCCCAAATTCACCCCTGAATCGAGTCCAATGGAAAAACCACCAAAAAACCCAAAAATCAGCCCAAAAGTGCCCCAAAACTAGGACCTTTGGAAAAGCACCAAAACCTTAAAAAAAAATCCCCAAATTCACCCCAAAACCAAATTGCCCAAAACCACCCAAATTTGTCCCAAAATCCCCTGGGAAACTGTTTAAAACCATAAAAACCCCTCCCAAAATTGGTAAAATTTCCAAAATTTTAAAACATCCAAATTTGGTAAAATCCCCCAAATTCACCCCAAAATCGACCAGTGAAGGCAAAATCCCCAAAACCATTTAAACCCGTCCAAAATTCCAGGGATTTCCCCTAGAACACCAAATAGTTTTTGTTTTTAATGGAATTTTAGAGAAATTTTGGGGGACGTTGGGATTTTTAAAATTTTAATGATTTTTGGAATTTTGAAGGATTTTGGGCGAATTTTTGGGGAATTTTGGGGATTTTAATGGATTTTGTTAAATTTTGGTAAAATTTTTAGTGGGCCCATGATTTTTTGGGATTTTTAATTGGATTTTAGTGGAATTTTAATGGAATTTTGGGGCCCCAAATGGAATTTTTTTAGATTTGTTGGGATTTTTAATTGGAATTTTGTGGGATTTTTAGGAATTTTTTGGATTTTTGGCAACACCATTTGGTTGGGATTTTTGGGGGATTTTGGGGAATTTTTTTGGAATTTAGGGTTTTTTAGAAATTTTTGCCAAATTTTGTTTGGAATTTTGGGTGGATTTTTGGGGATTTTAATGGAATTTTAACAGAATTTTTGGGGCTGGGCAACACCAAACTGTTTTAGGGGGATTCCAGGGATTTTAATGGAATTTTTAAAATTTTGTGATTTACATTTCTGGGAATTCAAAAATTTTGGGGAATTCCCAAAATTGGGTCCAGGGAGGGAAATTTTCCCAAAATTTTGTCCAATTTTTGGGCGATTCCAAAATGGGGGTCATTTTTGGTGATTTTCCAAATTTTCGGAAAATTCAGTGAATTTTAAAAATTTGGGGGAATTTTCCCAAAATTTTTGGGATTTTCCCAAAAATTTTGGGAATTTTTTCCCCAAATTCCCCATTTTTTTTCCTCAATTTTTAATGGAATTTTGGGGAATTTTTCAATGGATTTTGGGATTTTGGGAATTTTTGAAGATTTTGGGGGATTTTGTTGGGATTTTTTGTGGGATTTTTCCCCAAAATTTTAAACTTTCCTCAAATTCCCCAAAAATTTTTGAAAATTTCCAAAAGGATTTTTGGGGAATTTTTGTTGAGAATTTTGGATGGATTTTTGGGGATTTTTAATCCAATTTTGTTGGAATTTTGTGTTTAATTCTCCCAAACCACCCCAAAATCCCCAAGCATGGAATTTCCTCAAAATTTGAATGATTTTCTCAGGGAAATTTTAAAAAAATTTTTTGGGGTTTCCATTTGGGATGGGGGGGGATTTGCCCTCAAAATTTCCCAAACTTTTCCCCAATTTTTTGAAAAGTTTGGGTTTTTTGGGTTGGAATTTTTGGGGCAAATTCCCTTTTAGGAAATTTTCAATTTGGTCCAAAATTTTGGGGAATTCCGGGGGTTTTTGGGTCTCTCAAATTTTTTGGGAAATCCAAAATTTTTGGGAGAATTTCTGGGGATTTTTGGAAAAAAATTGGGATTTGGGGGGGGCCCAGGGGGGAAAATTTTGGGTTTTTGGGGTCTCAGGGAAAATTTCAATCCCTTTTTGGGGGATTTGATTTTAATGGAATTTTGGGGATTTTGGGGGTCCCCAAATTTTGCCCCCCATTTTGGGATTTTGGGGGTTTTTTTTGGATTTTTTTGGATTTTTGGGATTTTTTTGGTAATTTTGGGGTCCCAAATTTGCAGGGATTTTGGGGATTTTCTGCAAATTTGGATTCTTTGTGTGGATTGAAAATTTTGGGGTCTGGATTTTGGGGATTTTTGTGGGATTGGGGTGTTTTTGGGACATTTTTGTGGATTTTTAATGGAATTTTTGGATTTGGTTATTTTCCCATTTTTGTGGAATTTTTGGGTTTTCCCAAATTTGGGACAATTTTGGGGAATTTGGGATTTGGGGTTTAATGGGGGGTTATTTTTGATTTTTGAGATTTCCCAAATTTGGGGTTTTTTAAATTGGGATTTTGGGGGAAAATTTTGGTCATTTTGGGTCCCAAATTTTGGTTTTTTGGGGATTTTGGGAATTTTAAATTTTGGGAATTCCCACCCAGGTTTTGGGATTTTAGGGGGAATTTTGTTATTTTTTGGGCATTTCCAATTTTTGTGGAGGTTTTTGGGGTCCCAATTTTGGTGGAATTTTAATGGGTGGAATGCAAATTTGGGTTTGGGATTTTGTGGAATTTGGGATTTGGGGTGGGATTTTTGGGGTTTGGAGTCCCATTTTTGTGGAATTTTGAGGGATTTTGGGAGGATTTTTGATGGAAAATTGGGGGCCCAAAAAGAAAAATTTGATGGCCCAAGACCCCAAAATTTGGGGGAGTCTGGGGGGTCCCGACCCCAAAATTTGGGGGATTCTGAGGGGTCTCGAACCCAAAATTTGGGGAGCCCAAGACCCCAAAATTTGGGGGATTTTGGGGTCCGACCCCCAAAATTTAAAATTTTGGGGATTTTGTGATTTTGGAATTTGGGGATTTTGGGGTCCCATTTTGGGGGATTTTGGAATTGGGGGTTTGGGGACCCAAAATTTGGGGGATTTTGGGGGGTCCCAAACCCCAAATTTGGGAGATTTTGGGGGGTCCCAAGCCCCAAATTTGGAGATTTTTAATGGAGAATTTGGGATTTTTAATGGAATTTTGGGGATTTCTTTGGGACCCAAAATTTGGGTGATTTTGGGGTGGAATTTTTGGGGGATTTTTGGGATTTTTAGACCCAAAATTTGGGGGATTTTGGGGGTCCTCTAAATTTGGGGGGATTTTGGGCCCCAGAGCCCAAATTTTGGGGGTCCCCCAAATGGAATTTCCCTGTGCGCCTTCCCAGCGGGGTTGGTTTTGGGGATTTTAAGGACTAGTGCCTTTTCTTTTGCTTTAAAATTTTTCTAATGATTTCCAGTCGCCTTAATTAGCATATTTAAATTTTTCCTTCCCTTAATTAGGGATTTTTCCTTCCAACGCCCCCAATTTTTTGGGGATTTTTTAGGACATAATTAGGGATTTTTAGGTTCTGGATTTTTTTTAAAAATTTTTGTGATTTTAACACCTTTAATTAATTTTTGGGGTTTTTGGGATTTTTGGGATTTAAGCCCTTTTTAATTAACATGCCCTAATTAAGTCCTCTCCCCATAATTAATGGCTTTGATTAAGCCCCTTCCTCATGTTAATGGCTCTAATTAAGTCTCCAAATTTTGGGGCCCTGAGGGGGTTTTGGGGCTCAAATTTTTCCCTAATTAAGGGTTCTAATTAAATTTTTCCCTAATTAAATTTTTGAAATTGGGGGCTCTAATTAATCCCCCTCCTCTAATTAGTACTTTTATGGTCCTCCCTAATTTTTTTAAAGCCCCCCAAAAATTTTCCAAATTAATCCCCCTCCCTCAATTAAACTCCTGTTGGAATTTTCCCCAATTTTCCCCTAATTAAGCCCCTTTAATTAACCATTTTTAATGCAAATTTTTCCTAATTAGGACCCAAATTAACTGGGGATAATTTCCCCCTAAATTCCTTTCTCCAATTAGGACCCAAATTTCCCCAATTCCCCCAATTTTGGGGGATTTTTAAAATTTTTATTAAGACCCTTCAAAATTCCTCTAATTAATCCCCAAAATTAAACCCCACCAAGTCCTCCCCCTTAATGAATTTTTTAATGCTCCCAAATTGAGCCTTCCCAAATTCACGTTAATTAAGCCCCTTTTTCCCTTTTAACCCCCAATTAATGCCTAATTTTAAAACCCCCCAAGAATGAATTAATTGGGTCATTTTAATTTTGGGGATTTTGTCTAAAATTTTCCCCAAATTGCCCCCTAATTAATCCCCCAAAAAAAATTTTTCCCAAATTTTGGGGAAAATTCCCCCAAAATTTTTTCCTAAATTGGGGAGGGAAAATTTGGACCCCCCCAATTTTCCTCCAAGATTTTTAATGAATGAATTTTTTGGGATTTTGGTGGTTTTTCATCCAATTTCCCAAAAATTTCCCCAAATTTTCCCAAAATTTCCCAAAATTTTGCCAAAAATCTCCCCAAATTTTCCTAAAATTTTCCCAAAATTTTCCCCCAAATTTCCCAAAATTTTTCCCAAATTTTTCAAATTTTCTAAAAAAAATTTTCCCCCAAAAAATTCTCCCCATTTTTTTCACAATTTCCCCCCATTTTGGGGGGAATTCCCCAAAGGGAATTTTTGAAAATTACTCACAAATTTCCCCAATTTTGGGGGATTTTTAATGGATTCTCCAAAATTTCCCCAATTTTCCTCAAATTCCCCCCAAGTTTCCCTCAGGATTTTTGGGGTTTTTGGGGTCACCTGTAGTCGAAATCGGCGTCGAGGCCCTCGAGGAAGCGCTGGTGCATGCGGGAGGTGAACTCCAGGCGCAGCAGCTCCCGCTCGGCCGCGTCCGGCGGCTGCTCCTCATCTCATCCTCATCTTCATCCTCATCCTCCTCTTCCTCCTCCTCCTCCTTCCTCATCCTCGGCTGGGGCAGGAAAAAAAAATCAAAATCGGGGTCGGAAATGGCAAAAAAATGGGAAAATTCGGGAGAAAACGGGAAAAGAATCGCGAAAAATTCTCAGTGAAATCGGTGGAAATCGGAAGGAAATCGCAGGAAAATCAAAAAAATCGTAAGAAATCCCACGGAAATAAAAAAATTCCAATAAGATCCTATTAAAATTTTTAAAAAATCCAATAAAATCCCACTAAAATAAAAAAATCCCAAGAAAATCCCACTAAAATTCCCCAAAATCCCAATAAAAATCCCAATACAAATCCCCAAAAAGTCCCAATAAAATCCCAGTAAAAATCCCAATTAAACCCCAAAGAAATACCACTAAAAAACCCCTCTAAAATCCAAATAAATGCCCCAAAAAATCCCAATCAAACCCCAAGAAAATTCCCCCAGAAAATCCCAATAAAACCTAAATAAATCCCCCCAAAAATCCCCAAAAATTCCCTAAAAAATCCCAATCAAACCCCAATCAAACCCCAATAAAATCCCCCAAATTCCCGTTCACCTTCAGCCTCCTGCAGGGCCGTGAGCAGCAGCTCCCGCAGCGCCGGGGCCGCTCTGGGGCCGTTTGGGGCCATTTTGGGCTGAATTTGGCGATTTTGGGGGTGAATTTGGGGATTTTGGGGGTGATTTAGGGGATTTTTGGGGGGATTTTGGGGGTTTTGGGGGGCTCTGGGGTGGCGGAAGCGGCCGATGTAGTGGTGGAACAGCGCCGGGGCCCGGAGCCGCATCCGCTCCTCGCTGAAATAATTGCCCTCTGCCAGAGAAATACGGAAATACATTCATATTCATATTTTTATTTTTATTTTTATTTTTATTTTTATTTTATATTTATATTTATATTTATAGGTATATTTATTTCCATATCTCTATATTTATATTTATTTATATTTATACTTATATCTCTATCTATATTTATAATTTATATTTATATCTATATTTAATATTTATATTTTTACTTATAATTATACACAGATTTATACTTATAATTATATTTATTTCTATATTTATTTGCATATTTATATTTATACATATATATTTATATTTTTTATTTATACATGTATCTATATTTATACTTACACGTATATTTACATTTATATCTAGATTTATACATATATCTATTGTTATACATATATCTATATTAATATTTCTACTTACATATTTCTATTTATATATTTATATGTATATGTATATCTTCATTCATATTTAGATTTAAACAAATATTTATATCTAAATTTATACACACCTTTACATTCATATGTATATTTATATTTCTACATCTATACACATATTTGTATTTGTATTTATATTTATATGTATATATAAATTCAGGTTTATATTTAGTAGAATATTTACATTTACATCTAAATTTACACACATATTTACATTCATATTTATATTTACATTTATACATCTATACACATATTTATATTGTTACTTATAATTATACATAGATTTATACTAATAAATATATTTGTATTTGTTTCTATATTTATTTGCATATTTATATTTATACGTATATATATTTTTATTTTTTATTTATACATGGATCTATATTTATACTTATACGTACATTTACATTTATATCTAGATTTATATGTATATCTATATTTATAGTTATACCTATATATTCATATTTATAATTATACATGTATTTATATGTATATTTACATTCATATTTATATTTATACAAATATTTATATCTATGTCTAAATTTATATACATCTTTACATTCATGTTTATATTTACATTTCCACATCTATGTGTATATTTATATTTACTTTTCTTTATATTTACATTTACCTTTATATTTTATATTTATATTCATATTTATAATTACATATATTTATATTTATATTTACATTATATTTATATTTAATACTTATAATTACATTTACATTTATATTTATATTTAATATGTATATTTCTATTTAATTTGTCATTTAGGTTCATGGATACATTTACATTTATATATATTTATATTTCTATTTGATCATATTTATATTTACCTTATATTTATATTTACATTTATGTTTAATATGTTTATATATTTATATTTATATTTATAACAGGACTCCCCAGAGTACCATTTATATTTATATTTATATGGTACATTTCCTGTGGCATTTACATTGATTTAGCCTCAAAAGATGGCAGATTGTGGCGAGGCGGTTCAGTTACATTTATATTTACATTTCATTTATATTTCCATTTATATTTACTGTATATATTTATATTTATATTTATATTTATATTTATATTTATATTTATATTTATATGTATATGTATATTTCAGACTGTTACCCATGAGCAGCCCTCTTGAATAGCGTTATGGCAATGATTGCGGATTACATTTATGTTCCATTTCCATTTCCATTTATATTTATATTTATATTTAATGGTTATATTTATTTTATATTTATATTTATATGTCTATTTTAGGGTGTTACCCTTGTGAGAGCAGCCTCTTGTGGGCTAGCGTTGTATGGCGATTCTTGGTTACATTTCCATTTCATTTATATATTTACATTTCCATTTCCATTTACCTTTATATTTTATATTTATAATTTATAATTTATAATTTTATATATGTATATTTTTAGGTATTACCCATGAGCAGCTCTATGGTTGTAGCGTGATTCATGATTTCCATTTCCATTTCCATTTCCATTTCGACTTATATTTACTGTATATATGTATATGTATATATGCATATTTATATTATATTTTATTTTATATTTATATTTTATAACATATGTATATTTTTAGATATATTTACCATGGCAACCTCGGGCGTTAATAGCGTGATTCTGGATTTCATTCCATTTTAACATTTTAGTTTCCATTTTAAACAACATAACATATTTATATTTATATTTATGTTTATATTTATATTTATATTTATATTTATATTTATATTTATATTTATATTTATATTTATATTTATATTTATATTTATATGTATATTTCCTGGCTGTTACCGTACAGCCTGCGGAGAAGTAACGTTATGCTTGGCCGAGTTCATGCTGATGGATGTTTGCCACAGAGCTTTTTTGGAACCCTTCTTGTCATGTCTGAGCTGCTGCCTGCTTGTTTTGAGGGACCACAGTGGCTGCATGCACTGCCCCATTGCCTGTTTAGACTGGGGATCTGCTATGACACCCTTGCTCAAAATGTGGCAGCAGAAGTACCAAGGTCACAGCTCCTTTTGAAAGGGGAATTTTAGGATTTTTCACAAAAAGGACTAAGCTATTAGATTGGGTGCTGTTAAATCAAAAGAGGCCCATGGCTCACAACCCCTTTGTTC
>JALJVW010003506.1:0-12858 GCA_024865655.1 Emberiza elegans
TGCCAGGGCCCTCAGGGACACTAGCAGGGCACAGACTGAGCTCCCAGGGCTCAGCACTGGCAGGGGCTGTGCCATGGCCCAGAGGGGGCTGTGTCACAGCAGCACTCTGTGGCTGTGTCCCAGAGGCACAGAGCAGCTGGGATGTCAGCAAGGGGCTGTGTGACAGCACAGAGTGGGCTGTGTGAGCTCACAGACTGGGCTCTGACATCACAGAGTTTGTTGTGTGAGGTCATGGAGCAGCTCCAGCATCATAGAGGGGTCTGTGTGAAATCATGGAGCAGGCTGTGATGGTCATGGTGTGTGCAGTGACGTTACAGAGCAGGGTGTGAGGTCATAGTGTGTGCAGTGACATTACAGAGTGGCAGTATGGCATCACAGAGAGGGTTGTGTGACATCGCTGATGGACTTGTGACATCGCAGAGGTGGCTGTGACATCATAGAGTAGGGTGTAAGGCCATAGAGCAGACTGTACCATCATGGAGGGTGGCTCTGTGACATCAGACTGGGTTGTGACATCGCTGGATGTCTGAGTAACATGACAGAACCAGCTGTGACATCACAGAAGAGAGCGTGACATCCAGGGGTGATTTGTGACCTCAGACTGCAGCTGTGTGACAGCCCAGAGTGATATCCCAGCATTGGCTCTGTGACATCACATGGGGGATTTGTTTCATCCCATGCTGGGCTTTAACATCACAGGGCCTGTGTGACATCATAGGTGGTTCTGTGGAATCACAGATGGCTCTGTGACATGACAGGGGCTGTGTGAGGTCACTGGGAGGTCCTCTGCCCCGGCCCCCTCACAGTTCCCCCAGAGCAGTCCAACCCTGCTCGTGCACAGCGGGGTCCCCTGTCCCCTGGGTCCCCCTGGCCCCACAGCCTCCCCAGAGGATGTTCCACGAGATCGAGCCCAGAGCCTGACACAGGGGGCCGGGGGCCGGGGCCCTGGGGTGGCACAGGGGACAGGGACCCCCCGGCAGCATCCCCTGTGTCCCCCAGGGCCAGAGCCTGGGCCAGGGCTCCTTCACCTCTTACAAACGAGGGGCTGAGAGCGCTGAAAAATCCCCAGCAAGGAATCAGCAAAACCAGATTGAATATTAAGGAGAGCAGCACAGAGTTCCTTGGCAAGAGTCACCTGCTCCTGACTGGGCACTCTAGGCACACCAAAGAAACAAAGCAACAAAAAACCAAACAAAATCCAGTCAAAGAAGAAATGAACCAAAACCAGGACTTGACTGATACCTTAGACTTCAGCATTTAGCAAAAGAACAGCACTTAACAGTATTTAACCTTACTTGTAACCTAGGACTTAATGATGTAGCTCTGCAATAAAAACTTAACAATATTCAACTTAGCTTATAACTTCTATTCAATGTAACAACTTAGCAAAAGAACAACTCTTAGCAGCATTGAACTCAGCTTACAGCTTGTGACTCACCATCACTTGCAGGCCTGACTGGCTCAGCCTCCAAGGCACCCAAGCCCTCAGAGAGCAGCATTTGTGCCACATTTCCCCAGCACAGGCACTCCTGTGTGCACACAGACACCAAGAGTCAGTGCAAGGCACCTGTGAGCAATTCCCCTGAGGGCAGGGAATGCTCCCTGAGGATGTTTTGGCATCTCCCCAGCGGGCAAAGGGCTGAGCCTGGAGGAGTGGGGGGGATCGGCCCAGGCTCCGTCGTTGTTCAGGATCCCCGAGTGCAGCAAACGGGAGAGTTCCCTGGCTGGGAGAGGCCCCACTGCGAGGGAGTGGCTGGCCCAGGAGAGCTGCAAGGGCTCCTTTTGGAGCGCTTGCTTGCAGGGCCCCAAGAGAGGGGCTTCAGTCCCAGCCATGGTTCATCCTGGCCGCACTTGGCACCAGCAGCTTTTTTGGCAGGGTGAGAACAGGGATGTTGTGCCACGCAGGGAACAGAAACAGCTGCCAGGGCTGCTGCTAAAGGAACCAGGAGCTGGTTGGGCAGCAGCAGTGCCTGAGCAGACAGTGTTTGTGAGGAGCTGAGCCCAGGGGCTGTTGGCCAAGGCCGAGGCCCAGGGAGCATTTCTCAGCTGGCAGGGCGGCCTGAGAAGGGGAGGGGGAATGCAGCAGCACAGGGCCCATGGAACCAAGGGACCATTGTGACACCGTGGCGCCCTGATAGACCAAGGGGCCATGGTGACACTGTGGGGCCCTGTGAGAACAAGGGACATTGGGACATTGTCACACCCCATGGAACCAAAGGTCCACTGTGACATTGCAAGGCCTCATGGAACCATGGAACCTTGGAAAGACCATTGAGACACTTCACAACCTCATGGAACCAAGGGGCTGTTGTGGCACTGAGGAGACTCATGGAATCATGGAGACCATTGTGACACTACGAGGCCCCATGGAATAAGCAAAGCAATGTGACGCTGTGGGGCACCATGGAACCAAGGAGACCATTGTGACACTGTGGGGCACCATGAAACCAAGAGGCCTTTGTGACCCTGCAGGGCTGCATGGAACCAAGGGGCCATTGTGACATTGCCAGGCCTTCTGTCATCAGTGGTGCATTGTGACACTAAGAAACCAAGGGGACCATTGTGACACTGCAGGGCTTCATGGAACCAAAGCTCCAGGGTGACACAGAGAGGCCGCCCTCATCAATGCTCCATTGTGACACCGTGGAGCCAACGGAGACCATTGTGACACTATTAAACCCTCATGGTCCAAAGGCCCATTGTGACATTGCAGGGCTCACGGAACAGAGGAGGACATGACATTGTGAGGCCTGTGGAAGCACAGAGACCATTGTGGCACTTCAAGGCCTCATGGAACTTTGGGGCCTTTGTGACACCAAGGACCTTCAGGAAGCTGGGAGCCATTGTGAAACTGTGGGACCCCATGGAACCAAGGCAGCCTGGGACACCTCAGGGCCCCATAAAACCAAGGGGACACAGAACAGGTCTGGCTGGTTTGGCCTCCCGTGGGCCACCTGACTGGTCCAGCTGACCTTGGCATGTTGAGGGTCTCTTCTCATCTGCTGCTGAAACACTGGGGCTCCGTGCTTTCCTTCCTGTGGTAAAGAACTGTCCTTCTCCTCCAGGCCATGACCAGAACTGGGATTTCAAAACCAAATTCCCTTCTATCCAGGCATTGTTCCCATAGCAATATTGCCAGGACAAGTCTGTCTGCCTGTGCTTTCACAAGGGTCACCTCTCATCTGTGCCCAAACCCTGGGGAAGGCTCTGTGCTTTCCTTCCTATGGAAGAGAACTGTCCTTCCTGGCCAGGTTCCTGTGTTCCAAATTTGGGTCCACCTCCAACACTGCCTATTGGGACAGACTGGAGGAGATTGTTGGCTTGGATCATTTCATGTGTGGGGAGGAAGGGGCAGGTCCAGCTTTGCCCTGCCTGGTGAGCCCAGCCCTGCCCTGCCCTGGAACCCCAATCCCCCAGAGCCTCCATCCCAGCCCTGCAGTGTCTGCCAGCCCTGGCACAGCACAGGCAATGCTCCACAGCCACCTCTGCAGCCCCCAGCCCAGCTCCTGAGGGACCAAATGACCCCAGTCCCCACCTGGGGAAGGGCCCAGGAAGACCAAGGGGTATTTAAGTCTGACCACAAGGCAAGCACACATCTTGACCCTCCCTCCTCTTGCAATTTCCATCTGAACAACACTGGAATCCAGGTGGGGGTGCTTCTCTGTATCTTATATGTCTTTCTCTTTCTGTGTCTACTTCTCCTATTTTCTTTCTCTCTGCAAATTTTGATTACCTTAAAATGGAATGGGCATAGAGATTCTGAAGTTGAATGGGCCAAGTTAATGCTTTGAGAAGTGTGTTTTGGTTGATTGAATGTTATAATGTACCTTTGGCCAAAGTTTCTCTGATTTTCTAAATTTACCAATAAAATCTGGTCAGTTGTTTTGAGCTCCTGAGGATCTCTGGTAGCTATTTCTCCAGTACATCCAACTCAGAGGACACCAATAATTGTAATTCCTTTAAAATGTCTCATGGAAAGAATTGTTTGGGGCATGGGAGTGTGGGCTTTGTGTGTCCTGCTTGGCACAGCCCAGGCAGGGCTTTCCCAGCCCCATTCCACACTCCATTTCCCAGCTGCAGCCCCTGGTGCCTCTGAGTGCTGCTTGCCCAGCCCCCGGGACGCCTCCTTGTCTGCCCATTCCCCACGGTCTCTGGGCAGAGCTGGCTCAGTGGGGGCTGCTGACATCCTCAGCAACTTGCAGAGGCTGCTGCTGAATTTACTGCTCCAGAGGCTCGATGTGTATTCCAACTGAATGTAACATATTTAAAAAGACAGTGAGAAAACATTTGTGAGGTCCTGCTTAGGTTTTTCTTCCTGTAATACATTGATATGTGCAATCTCCAACTGACACTGTGTCAAAGTACCAGTGTTCTGCCTTACCTGCAACCTGGGGACACTTTCATATGAGTTCTGTCCCTCAGTGGGAGCCATTTAGAGTTAAAGGAAGTTTGGACTTTGAATCTGATTTTGAGTTTTTGAGGAGGTTTGGAGCACACTCGGAGGCACTGATGAGTGTGATGCAAAGAGCACCAAAGGCCCAGAGGGTCATTGAAGTCCCTGTGCTGTGTCTGTGCTGCTGAGCTGGGCCGGGCTCCTGGCCCAGAGGCAGCTGCTGGCAAGGGCAGCGCTGCAGAGAGACAGCTCTGGCCAGGAGCAGCTCCTGTGCACAGCCCAGCAGGGCTGGGGCACTGCCAGGGCCCCTCAGGGACACCAGCAGGGCACAGACTGAGCTCCCAGGGGCTCAGCACTGGCAGGGGCTGTGCCATGGCCCAGAGGGGCTGTGTCACAGCAGCACCTCTGTGGCTGTGTCCTAGAGGCACAGAGCAGCTGGCATGTCAGCAAGGGGCTGTGTGACAGCACAGAGTGGGCTGTGTGAGCTCACAGACTGGGCCTGACATCACAGAGTTTGTTGTGTGAGGTCATGGAGCAGCTCCAGCATCATAGAGGGGTCTGTGTGACATCATAGAGCAGGCTGTGAGGTCATAGTGTGTGCAGTGACGTTACAGAGCAGGGTGTGAGGTCATAATGTGTGCAGTGACATTACAGAGTGGCAGTATGGCATCACAGAGAGGGTTGTGTGACATCGCTGATGGACTTGTGACATCGCAGAGGTGGCTGTGACATCATAGAGTAGGGTGTAAGGCCATAGAGCAGACTGTACCATCATGGAGGGTGGCTCTGTGACATCAGACTGGGTTGTGACATCACTGGATGTCTGAGTAACATGACAGAACCGGCTGTGACATCACAGAAGAGACCGTGACATGCAGGGGTGATTTGTGACCTCAGACTGCAGCTGTGTGACAGCCCAGAGTGATATCCCAGCATTGGCTCTGTGACATCACATGGGGGATTTGTTTCATCCCATGCTGGGCTTTAACATCACAGGGCCTGTGTGACATCATAGGTGGTTCTGTGGAATCACAGATGGCTCTGTGACATGACAGGGGCTGTGTGAGGTCACTGGGAGGTCCCTCTGCCCCGGCCCCCCCCACAGTTCCCCCCCAGAGCAGTCCAACCCTGCTCGTGCACATGGGGTCCCCTGTCCCCCCGGGTCCCCTGGCCCCACAGCCTCCCCAGAGGATGTTCCACGAGATCGAGCCCAGAGCCTGACACAGGGGCCGGGGGCCGGGGCCCTGGGGGTGCCACAGGGGACAGGGACCCCCTGGCAGCATCCCCTGTGTCCCCAGGGCCAGAGCCTGGGCCAGGGCTCCCTTCACCCTCTTACAAACGAGGGGCTGAGAGCGCTGAAAAAAATCCCCAGCAAGGGATCAGCAAAACCAGATTGAATATTAAGGAGAGCAGCACAGAGTTCCTTGGCAAGAGTCACTCTGCTCCTGACTGGGCACTCTAGGCACACCAAAGAAACAAAGCAACAAAACCAAACAAAATCCAGTCAAAGAAGAAATGAACCAAAACCAGGACTTGACTGATACCTTAGACTTCAGCATTTAGCAAAAAGAACAGCACTTAACAGTATTTAACCTTACTTGTAACCTAGGACTTAATGATTTAGCTCTGCAATAAAACTTAACAATATTCAACTTAGCTTATAACTTCTATTCAATGTAACAACTTAGCAAAAGAACAACTCTTAGCAGCATTGAACTCAGCTTACAGCTTGTGACTCACCATCACTTGCAGGCCTGACTGGCTCAGCTCTCCAAGGCACTCCAAGCCCTCAGAGAGCAGCATTTGTGCCACATTTCCCCAGCACAGGCACTCCTGTGTGCACACAGACACCAAGAGTCAGTGCAAGGCACCTGTGAGCAATTCCCCTGAGGGCAGGGAATGCTCCCTGAGGATGTTTTGGCATCTCCCCAGCGGGCAAAGGGCTGAGCCTGGAGGAGTGGGGGATCGGCCCAGGCTCCGTCGTTGTTCAGGATCCCCGAGTGCAGCAAACGGGAGAGTTCCCGGCTGGGAGAGGCCCCACTGTGAGGGAGTGGCTGGCCCAGGAGAGCTGCAAGGGCTCCTTTTGGAGCGCTGCTTGCAGGGCCCCAAGAGAGGGGCTTCAGTCCCAGCCATGGTTCATCCTGGCCGCACTTGGCACCAGCAGCTTTCTTTGGCAGGGTGAGAACAGGGATGTTGTGCCACGCAGGGAACAGAAACAGCTGCCAGGGCTGCTGCTAAAGGAACCAGGAGCTGGTTGGGCAGCAGCAGTGCCTGGAGCAGACAGTGTTTGTGAGGAGCTGAGCCCAGGGGCTGTTGGCCAAGGCCGAGGCCCAGGGAGCATTTCTCAGCTGGCAGGGGCGGCCTGAGAAGGGGGGGGGAAATGCAGCAGCACAGAGCCCATGGAACCAAGGGACCATTGTGACACCGTGGTGCCCTGATAGACCAAGGGGCCCTGGTGACACTGTGGGGCCCTGTGAGAACAAGGGACATTGGGACATTGTCACACCCCATGGAACCAAAGGTCCACTGTGACATTGCAAGGCCTCATGGAACCATGGAACCTTGGAAAGACCATTGAGACACTTCACAGCCTCATGGAACCAAGGGGCCGTTGTGGCACTGAGGAGACTCATGGAATCATGGAGACCATTGTGACACTACGAGGCCCCATGGAATAAGCAAAGCATTGTGACGCTGTGGGGCACCATGGAACCAAGGAGACCATTGTGACACTGTGGGGCACCATGAAACCAAGAGGCCTTTGTGACATTGCCAGGCCTTCTGTCATCAGTGGTGCATTGTGACACTAAGAAACCAAGGGGGACCATTGTGACACTGCAGGGCTTCATGGAACCAAAGCTCCAGGGTGACACAGAGAGGCCGCCTCTCATCAATGCTCCATTGTGACACCGTGGAGCCAACGGAGACCATTGTGACACCACAAACCCTCATGGTCCAAAGGCCCATTGTGACATTGCAGGGCTCATGGAACAGAGGAGTGACATGACATTGTGAGGCCTGTGGAACCACAGAGACCATTGTGGCACTTCAATGTTGTAGACATGTTTTTTGAAAAATCCTTCCTTTAGGATTTTTCCCTTCTGAGAAACCGAGAGGCCTCAGAGACAAGATGTAAACAATTGTTATCTGCTGCTGTGGAATGCAACAGGTGCATCTGTGATTGGCCTTCTATGGGTGTTTGGATTTCTTGACCAGTCATGGCAGAGCTGGCTCTCGCTCTCTGTCAGAGCCAGCTCCTTTGTTATCATTCTTTCTATTCTATTCTTAGCTAGCCTTCTGAGAACTTCTTCCTTCTATCTCTTTGTAGTATAGTCTTAATGTAATATATATATAATATAATAAATCAAACCTTCTAATTATGGAGTCAAGATTCTCGTCTCCTCTTCATCCTCAAAACCCTGCGTCCCAAAGGGACAATAACTGGTGACCCTCGACTGAAAAATGAACAACTGGACCTTCGACTGAGGAGGACATTTCTCACTTGGTGAGACCACCAGAGGAGCATTTGCTACATTTGGGTAAATCCGGGTATGTGGCATTGATGGTTGCTTCACGAGCGACCACAGACGTGGATTCTAGCCAGGAGCTGAAGAACTGAAGATCCTGATCTGGACAGAGTTCACAGCAAGGCTGACCACAAAGAGAACCTTCTGAAAAGCCTCCAGGATGATGTCTGGAAAGCCTACCAGGACCATGCAGATGGCCAGAGAGTGTTGGACACTGTAAAAGGTACTGTGGGTTTTTCCCCTCCTGAAAATGTGGCCCGTCGTAATTTGTGGCTGCTTATGTGGAGGACTTCTCCCTTGGGGGATGAGGTTCATTTCTCCCCTTCAGAGGAGAAACTTATTGCCCTCTGGCAAAAATGGGGTCAAGAGGATGAAATTCTCCTGATGGAGACAGATTTCTATGAGTTTTTCCAATGGGCAAAGCTCTTTGGATTTTTTACTAATGTGCTCTATGCTCTCGACCTGTTCGTATGGGAGTGCATGGACTCCATTTTCCAATTCTGTTTTGAGCGTGGGTTTGGATGTCCTAAGGTCTACCCAGCTTTCAGGCTGCTTTTTCAGGTCTTGAAACGGAGAGCAGCTGTTTTTTCCTGATTGCTCACTGCAGGGGAATGCTCCGTTCCCCCGGTTCCCTCCGGGAGACGACCCTTTGAGGAGGACGATTGCCTGCTTCTCAGCCCCCCAAACCGCATTGGGGGCCCAGTGTCGTCCCGAGCCGAAAAGTTTTTTTTTTCTGTCTTCGGAGCATGCTCAGATGCCGTTTTTTCCCCCCCCGTTCCTCTCCGGGGATGGGGGAGCCGCCTCTGGCAGCCCTGCCGGCACCGCCCGGCCGGTCTCCTGGGCCCCTGCCCGCTCCAGAGAGAGGGGACGGCACGGGTCCCTGAGACCCCGCCTGCGGGCCAGCGGGCCGCCTCCCCGGACCCCCCCCGCCGCCGCCTGCCCGGGACGTCCCGCCCGCGGCCGGAGCGCCCGCACCGCCGCCTTCCACGCTGACTCCGCTGCTTCCTGCGACTGTGCCGATGTCGCTAGGCAACAACCATCCACCGCCGCCTCCTCCGCCGCCCGTGCCGATCCCGCCGGCTTCTCCGCCTGCGCTTCCACGGCCGACCCCAGAGCCAGGGGCAGACGATGTTGGCGACTCCGTGCCGCCTCCCGCTGAGCCCGCCCTGGGTCGGGATGCTGCTGACACCGACGCTGAGCCCGCCCTGGTTCAGGGCGCTGCTGACACCGACGCCGAGCCGGCCCCGGCAGCGGCAGCATCACCATCACCCCCTGCTTCCAGCGAGACTTCCCCCCCGAGTTCTTCGGGCTGTCCCGGGGCTGCCCCTGCGGGCGGAGCTGGGACAGGGGAAGAGGGCGTCAGCCTCTCCTTTTGTGGGGGGGGCATGGCCCGCCAGCTGGCTGTGGGAGCAGCCCGGCTGCCTGTTTTTAAGATCGGAGTTCTTGCGGGCTTGGGGGCTGTTCGATCAGGGGTTTCCCCTTGGGAGGTGCGCGTCTCTCTGCTGCCCCTCGCACGCCCCGGTGGCGGGGGGCAGGTGGGTCCCGAAAGTTCTGCCTTTGGTCCCCAGCCCGGAGGGGGTGGGGGTGATACCGGGAGGCAGATGGGAGCACCACCGTTTGCATTGCAGAGGGCACAGCCAAAAGCGATCGTGGCTTGTCTGCTGTGGGAAACAACCATGATGGGGATTCCTGCCACAGCTTCTGTCCCTTCACTGCTGGCAAGCCACAGTGATTTTGGGGACAGGAAACCTTTGGCCACCCATTCTGCCATTCCATCGGCAGTGTGGTGCCAGGCTGTGGGAATGAAGAGCCCGCCCTGGGCTGGGCCTGGGCTGTTTGGTTTGGCTGCTCGGGCCGGGGCCACCACCCGGCCTCCTGCTGGATTTGGGGTTCTGCTTCCCCTTCTGGGCCTGGGCCACCGTTTTGTGGGCCAGGTTTGGGGTTCCTGATCCTTCCACATGGGCCAGGGCCCCCAGGGCCTCTCTCTGGCCCCTTTGCGTTGCTGCTGCTCTGTCTGTCTAAAAAACAAACAAAAAAAAAAAAAAAAATTTTTTGAATTAAAAAAAAAGGGTGAAAGAGGCAGCAGCAAGACATTCTAGAAATCTTTTCCAAATTCTTTGAATCTGTTTGATAACTATTGATAGATTTTCCTTCAGCAGTTTGTTGTTTCAGGAGTCTGCAAGCCTGTCTCAGGAACAAAAGGGACTTTCAGAGATGGCAAAGAAGAACATCTTGAGTCCATGGACTTTTCCTGAAACTCAGCTGCTTGGACTTGAATTTCTTTGCATTGTTTTTTGCATTTTCTTATATTATAAGATTGTTGTAGTGATTTGATAGAATCCTATGTTCTACAGGTGAAGAAATTCCCTGTTCATTCCACATCAGCACTTGATTGAGATTTGGATTGGCAAAAGATAGCCTCTCAGGTGTTTGTGCTTTCCTCTGCACGGGCCCAGCAGAGAAAATTACAAACACTTTTCTTTTTAATTTAATTAATTAAAAGGGTGAGATGTTGCAGACATATTTTGTGAAAAATCCTTCCTTTAGGATTTTTCCCTCCTGAGAAACCGAGAGGCCTCAGAGACAAGATGTAAACAATTGTTATCTGCTGCTGTGGAATGCAACAGGTGCATCTGTGATTGGCTTTCTATGGGTGTTTGGATTTCTTAACCAGTCATGACAGAGCTGGCTCTCGCTCTCTGTCGGAGCCAGCTCCTTTGTTATCATTCTTGCTATTCTATTCTTAGCTAGCCTTCTGAAAACTTCTTCCTTCTATCTCTTAGTAGTATAGTCTTAATGTAACATATATATCATATAATAAATCAAACCTTCTAATTATGGAGTCAAGATTCTTGTCTCCTCTTCATCCTCAAAACCTGTTCCCAAAAAATGGGCCCCCATAAACCCCATGGAACCAAGAGTCTGGCAGCCTTGACTGGTGACACCTCAGGCCCCCCCATAAATCCAAGGGGACACACAGAACAGGTCTGGCTGGTTTGGCCTCCCGTGGGCCACCTGACTGGTCCAGCTGATAGGTACCTTTGGCATGTTGAGGGTCTCTTCTCATCTGCTGCTGAAACACTGGGGCTCTGTGCTTTCCTTCCTGTGGTATAAGAACTGTCCTTCTCCTCCAGGCCATGACCAGAACTGGGATTTCAAAACCAAATTCCCTTCTATCCAGGCATTGTTCCCATAGCAATATTGCCAGGACAAGTCTGTCTGCCTGTGCTTTCACAAGGGTCACCTCTCATCTGTGCCCAAAACCCTGGGAAGGCTCTGTGCTTTCCTTCCCTATGGAAGAGAACTGTCCTTCCTGGCCAGGTTCCCGTGTTCCAATTTGGGTCCACCTCCAACACTGCCTATTGGGACAGACTGGAGGAGATTGTTGGCTTGGATCATTTTCATGTGTGGGGGGAGGAAGGGGCAGGTCCAGCTTTGCCCTGCCTGGTGAGGCCTCCTGAGCATCAGCCCCAGCCCGCTCCCATTCCCCAACTCATTTGATTAGCGACTGCTGGCCCCTCCCTCTAACGCTCGCAGGGCCCAGTGTTTTTGAACAGGACTGTTTGCTCGCCCCCTGGGGAACTGATTCAATGCTAGCAAGGCGGTCACCAGCACTGCTTTCTGATCTCCCGGAGGGAATGAATTGGCAAACCCTCTCTGCTTTGCCAACACCTCTAGTTTGGTTTTCAGGGTCTGGTTTGCTCTCTCAACTATGGCCTGCCCGGTAATACTGTTATGGCGATACCTTTGCACCAAAGTGACAATTTACTCGAGAGTTTCCTATTCAAAGGGTGGGCAGTCAGAGCTGTGTGAGCACACTGTCTGGCCTCCGACATCACAAAGGCCGCGGACAGGTCAATTTATTTTTAGAAACATTTGGAGTTTTTAGCGTGCAGAATAAGATCTAGAGCAGGGGGTGAGGTCATAGGGACTGCTACTGGTAAAAGTAAAACCACACTGGAAGGGTTGTGTGACTGTCTCTGGTGGAAACTTGTGACACAGCAGGAAGAAACTCTGTAAGCAAACTGAAAAAAGATTTTTAGAAGTCACAAACTGACTGAAGATCCCACATCTTTTGTCTCTCTCTGTACTCATTGATAGGCAAGAGGGAGGGATTGAGAAAAAGGTGTTTTAAAGGTTTATTTTAATCCTTATTACTCTGTTTTTAATTCTATTAATAATAATTTTTTGATGCTATTTAAATTTGAACCAGCTTTACCCTCAAAAGTGTTTTCTCCCAATCTTTTATTTCGAGGACTCATCAGTCCTTGAATTTTCTTTCCCCTCCTCTGCTCAACTATAGCAGAGAAAAATGAGTGAATGTTTTTTTTGTGTGTGTGCATGGCACTTAGCCGATATATAAAACCACTATGTGAGGTCACTGGGGAGGTCCCGTAATCAATATTGATATTGTAATTAATATTTGGGAATAGGTAAAATGGTTAAAAGTTGTATTGTTAAAAGAAGAGAAGGAGAGGAGGGACTCCATCCCCCCACTCCAGCAGATGTTCACAAGGACAGGGCCTACCATATAAGAATTACTATTTGGGAATAATAAAAATAGTTAAAAGTTGTAATACCAAAAGAAGAGAGGAGAGGAGGAGCTCCACCCCTGGCAGATGTTCACAAGGACAGGAGGAAGAAACTGAAGATACAGATGCTAAAATGAACAAGAACCTGGTTGGGTCCCAGAAAATGCTAATTATAAGGGATTTATTGCTTGATATGTAGATGCAGCAATATGTGCTTTTGGCTTACGATGTATTAGCTTGGTGCGCATGTGTAACCCAAAGGTGAATTAAAGGACATCGAGGAAGAGGAGAGGCCTTCATCAGTGACGACCCCCAAAGACTTGTGCGACCACCGAACTGAGTGATGGTGCAAGCGCAGTAAATGTGTTCTTGAGGACAGAGATAGGCAGATGACGAACCGGAACTG
>JALJVW010003507.1:0-16443 GCA_024865655.1 Emberiza elegans
GGGCAGCTGCCGGGCAGGGGGCTGAGCTCAGGGCCCTGTTGGGCCCATGGCCCCCAGCAGCAGCAGCAGCAGCAGCAGCCTCAGGGCCCAAAGCCCCGTGCCCCCCTGCCCAGCACAGGCTGCCCTGTCCCTGCAGCTGTCACCCGAGTGGGGCCCAGGGGCCAGTGGCCGCTGCCAGCAGCAGGAATGCGGGCAGGGTGAGGATGGCCTGGCTTGGCTTTTGTCTCTTGAACAATGCGGGCTCAGGGCAGTGCAGAGCAGGCTGGGAAGCAGAGGCCGGAGCCATTGGAGGCTGCAAGCCTTAAACATCAGCCCCTGCAGCAGCCCAGATCAGGTGGCCCCAGCTGCCAAGGCTGTGGTGGGCCTTCAGGCGTGCAGGTGGATTTTGCATGGCTGTGGCCTGATGCGGCTTGCTGTGAGGCGCCCTGTGTGAGGCTGGTGACAGCTGAGCGCTTGGGGACAGCGCTGTGCCCCAGGCCAGGAAGGGCAGCAGTGCCCAGTGCCAGGAGTGGTGTCAGTGGGAGCCCCTGTGCACAGGGACCCCCAGCCCCGGGGAGGCCGTGCCAGCACCCTCAGGGACCCCCAGCACTGGGAACCCAGAACAAGTGGAACCCACAAGTGTGCAAAGCTGCCTGTGCCCAAAGGAATGGCAAGGGAAGTCAAGTTTTAAAAAGGAACAGTGTTTATTTGCCGAAGATTGGCAAAAGCATGGATTTACAGAAAATGTTTCATTATAACAACGCTTATAACAACAACAACAATGTACAGAACATATTTACATGGGATCCGATGGTCTAACAATCTTCAAAACGTATTTACAGAAAACTTTTAACCTACAAACATAAACTACATGAACGTATTTACAAAAACTTCAAACTTTGAAACATATTTACAAAGGTGTCGGATCTGTGCCATCATCTGGATCAGTCCTGGAAGAAAGGAAGCAGCAGAGCTGCACTCAGCTGGCAGCACTGGGCCCAGCAGGGCTGGGTGCTGGGCCCCAGGGGCTGGGACGGGGCTGGCAGGGCTGGCGTGGCCCCAGGCAAGCGCAGGGCAGGCGGGGCTGGTGCTTGTGCCACCCCAATCCAGGCCCCCCTGCGGGCACCGTGTCCCTGAGCGGGGCCATCCAGCCCAGCCCCAGCCTGGCCTCAGGGGACCCACTGTGTCTGTGGGCAGGGCGTGGGCAGCATCTGCCTGTCTTACTTGTGGGGCTGCACCTTCAGCCAAGGACCATGGGCTCCTCCTCATCCTCCTCATCAATCTCCATCTCCTCGATGTCGTCGTACTGATCTACCTCCATGTCCTCGATGTTATCCTCCTCATCTACTTCCATGTCCTCAACAGGGGAGGACATGGAAGTAGAGGGGGAGTCCACCTCCATCATTTCTTCTTCATTCAGCCCATGGTCCACTTCCATGGCCTCCACATTGTCTCTGTCAGTCTGCAAGGGGCAGCACAATCTCCCAGTGGGCTTCCTGTCCCACACCATCTGTTCCCACATGGCTGCAGCCTGCCCAAGCAGGGTGCCCCCTGCCTGGAATGGCACTGTACCTCCATTGGCACAGCAGTGCACATCCCGCTAGGATTGGCGATCCAGAGCCGGCGGGAGGAAAAGCCCAGGCAGCAGCAGCAGCTCACCACTGTGGGTCAGAGCACAGAGCGAGCAGCAACTGACCCTGGGCAGCCGGTGAAGTGTCTGCTCTGCTCGTTTCCAGGCCCTGGACGTTCCACCTGGAACCCTCTGGGAGCTGTGATGTCACTGAAATTTCAGGGCCCCTGCGCAGTGGGGGATGGGGATGGCAGAATGATCAAATCCTTGAGTGGTTTGGCTTGGAAGGGACCCTAAAGATGATCTGGTTCCACGCTGAGCAACCTCCCAGCACAGCAGGTGGCTGCGGCCCCTGTCCCACCTGGCCGTGGATGTTCCTGGGGATGGGGCATCCACAGGCTCTCTGCACTGGTCCCTGTGTCAGGGACAAGTACCCTGACAGTAAAGAACTTCTTCCCATCATCAAATCTCTTCCGACTCTTGCAGTTTGATCCCATTCCTGTGTGTCCTGTCACTGCAGTTCCTGACAAAGAGAACTGTACACTTCCCTGTGGGTCAGGCTGTTCCTGCAGGGTCACACGTGTGGCTGAACCTGCAGACAGGAGAGAGAGAAGCCAAGCTCCCCGTCCGAGACAATGGGGAAAGTGGCATGGGAGATGAGAGAAGAGGGAAAAAGTAGTGACATGCAAGGCTTTGGGTTGGATGGGCTGCAGGATTCATGCCTTTTATTAGAGGCCAGGTTCCCTGGTGCACACAATTCCTGCGTCTTCCTGAGACTTCATTGCTGGCTGAGGAGCTCAGCGGTGCTGAAATCAGAGGCCTGTCCTTTGTGTTCCCTTTGGGATGGCAGTGGAAGGGTCCTGAGTGCACATTCAGAGGCCCCTTCATGGCATTTCATGCAACGACACCAAAACTGCTTCCACAGAGCCTGTGGAGTTCTCACAGAGTCTTTGGGGTGTCCTGGATTTGTGGTGTTTGGAGTGTGATGGTTCTCCCTAAGGGTTTTAGGCCGAGATGCTTCCAGGGGGCCATCTTTTGGACTTTATCTGCTGCAATCTCAAAACCTTTCTCCTGTACCGCAGGGATGACATCTGGTACTGCAACGTCCAAAATGATTTGAGCGCCTGCACAAACTAATGTGACCTTAGCTAGGCTGGCATGATGGTGTAGGGATGCCCTAATGGTGCATGCCTGGGCCATTTGTGCAATGATGGGTTTTGGGGAAAGTGACATGAGGGATGAGAGAATAAGGAAAAAGTAGAGACATGCAAGGCATTGGGTTGGGTGGCCTGTGGGATTCATGCCTTTTATGAGAGGCCAGGTTCGCTGGTGCGCTCAATTCCTGCATCTTCCCGAGATTTCATTGCTGGGTGAGGAGCTCAGCAGTGCTGAAAGCAGAGGCCTGTCCTTTGTGTTCCCTTTGGGATGGCAGTGGAAGTGCCCTGAGTGCACATTCAGGCCCCTTCATGGCTTCTCACGCCACGACACCAAAAAACGAAATGTGCAAGGTGGCTTCTTTGAATGACATTTATTCCTTTGAAATCTCTGCAGCAAGTGGTCTGAAACTGCTTTCTGAGGCAGCTCCTTGGGATCGGCTGTGAGGGGCTGAGGGCTGGCCTGAGCCCGGTGCTGTGTCCCACTGGGAGCAGCCCCACAGCCTCACCTGCAGAGCAGGCACTGCCAGAGGCCCTGGAGATCTCACCTGCCCTGCAGCCACCTTTGTAAAGGTGCTGCAAACATCAGCTGGTGCTGACTTTCCCCTTGGACCCCTTGGTTTAGTTACTGTGGGGAATTTCTTTGCTGAAGCGCGTGGGATTTCCCCCCAGCCAGCTGTGATGGGGATGCTCGGGGAGTGTGGGGCTCTGGGGGGCAGCTGCCCGGGCAGGGGCTGAGCTCGGGGCCCTGTTGGGCCCATGGCCCCCAGCAGCAGCAGCAGCAGCAGCAGCAGCAGCCTCAGGGCCCAAAGCCCCGTGCCCCCTGCCCAGCACAGGCTGCCCTGTCCCTGCAGCTGTCACCCGAGTGGGGCCCAGGGGCCAGTGGCCGCTGCCAGCAGCAGGAATGCGGGCAGGGTGAGGATGGCCTGGCTTGGCTTTTGTCTCTTGAACAATGCGGGCTCAGGGCAGTGCAGAGCAGGCTGGGAAGCAGAGGCCGGAGCCATTGGAGGCTGCAAGCCTTAAACATCAGTGCCTGCAGCAGCCCAGATCCAGGTGCCCCAGCTGCCAAGGCTGTGGTGGCCTTCAGAGCGTGCAGGTGGATTTTGCATGGCTGTGGCCTGATGCCGGCTCTGGGCCCAGGAGTCCCTGTGGCTCCAGCAGGAAGGGTGGCTGAAGGTTTGCTGCCTGCTTTGGTGGCATGGCTGCAGGGGCCAGTGCTGTGAGAGCGCCCTGTGTGAGAGCTGGTGACAGCTGAGCGCTTGGGGACAGCGCTGTGCCCCAGGCCAGGAAGGGCAGCAGTGCCCAGTGCCAGGAGTGGTGTCAGTGGAGCCCCTGTGCACAGGGACCCCCAGCCCTGGGGTGGCCGTGCCAGCACCCTCAGGGACCCCCAGCCCTGGGAACCCGGAACAAGTGGAACCCACAAGTGTGCAAAGGCTGCCTGTGCCCAAAGGAATGGCAAGGGAAGTCAGGTTTGAAAAAGAAACAGTATTTATTTGCCGAAGATCGGCAAAAGCATGGATTTACAGAAAATGTTTCATTATGACAATCCTTATAACAACAACAACAATGTACAGAACATATTTACATGGGATCCAATGGACTAACAATCTTCAAAACGTATTTACAGAAAGTCCTAACCTACTGAACGTATTTACATAAAACTTCTAAACTTTCAAACATATTTACAAAGGCGTCGGGTCTGTGCCATCATCTGGATCAGTCCTGGAAGAAAGGAAGCAGCAGAGCTGCACTCAGCTGGCAGCACTGGGCCCAGCAGGGCTGGGTGCTGGGCCCCAGGGGCTGGGACGGGGCTGGCAGGGCTGGCGTGGCCCCAGGCAAGCGCAGGGCAGGCCGGGGCTGGTGCTTGTGCCACCCCAATCCAGGCCCCCTGCGGGCACCGTGTCCCTGAGCGGGGCCATCCAGCCCAGCCCCAGCCTGGCCTCAGGGGACCCACTGTGTCTGTGGGCAGGGCGTGGGAAGCATCTGCTTGTCTTACTTGTGGGGCTGCACCTTCATCCAAGGACCATGGGCTCCTCCTCATCCTCCTCATCAATCTCCATATCCTCGATTTCATCGTCCTGATCCACCTCCATGTCTTCGATGTTCTCCTCCTCCTCCACTTCCATGTCCTCAACAGGGGAGGACATGGAAGTAGAGGGGGAGTCCACCTCCATCATTTCTTCCTCATTCATGCCCTGGTCCACTTCCATCGCCTCCACATTCTCTCTGTCAGTCTGCAAGGGGCAGCACAATCTCCCAGTGGGCTTCCTGTCCCACACCATCCATTCCCACATGGCTGCAGCCTGCCCAAGCCGGGTGCCCCCTGCCTGGAATGGCACTGTACCTCCATTGGCACAGCAGTGCACATGCTGCTGGGATTGGCGCTCCAGAGCCAGTGGCAGGAAAAGCCCAGGCAGCAGCAACTGCTCAGCACTGTGGGTCAGAGCACAGAGCGAGCAGCAACTGACCCTTGGCAGCCGCTGAAGTGTCTGCTCTGCTCGTTTCCAGGCCCTGGACGTTCCACCTGGAACCCTCTGGGAGCTGTGATGTCACTGAAATTTCAGGGCCCCTGCGCAGTGGGGGATGGGGATGGCAGAATGATCAAATCCTTGAGTGGTTTGGCTTGGAAGGGACCCTAAAGATGATCTGGTTCCAAGCTGAGCAACCTCCCAGCACAGCAGGTTGCTGCGGCCCCTGTCCCACCTGGCCGTGGATGTTCCTGGGGATGGGGCATCCACAGGCTCTCTGCACTGGTCCCTGTGTCAGGGACAAGTACCCTGACAGTAAAGAACTTCTTCCCATCATCAAATCTCTTCCAACTCTTGCAGTTTGATCCCATTCTGTGTCCAGTCACTGCAGTTCCTGACAAAGAGAACTGTACACTTCCCTGTGGGTCAGGCTGTTCCTGCAGGGTCACACGTGTGGCTTGAACCTGCAGACAGGAGAGAGAGATGCCAAGCTCCCAGTCAGAGACAATGGGGAAAATGGCATGGGAGATGAGAGAAGAGGAAAAAGTAGAGACATGCAAGGCTTTGGGCTGTGTGCGCTGTGGGATTCATGCCTTTTATTAGAGGCCAGGTTCCCTGGTGCACTCAGTTCCTGTGTTGCAGCCTGCTCACAATCAGCCTCTCTGAGGGACCTGCTTTCCCAGGGCTTGGAGCACGCTTGCTTAAACTGCTGGTGAACGATGCGAGAGAGGGATCTTTGTGTGGCACTCCAAATATTGTGGATTGCGCTGAAGAGGGTCCAGGGAGGGAGATAAAATGGGGCTGGGGACACAGGGTTTTGTATGGGGGGAAAGCTCGGGAGCATTGCAGTAATCCAGGACCAATTGCAGACAAGAGAGGGGAGAACATTGTGCGGGGAGTGCATGTAAGGAAAATACAGCAGTTGAACTGTGTGATACCACCAAAACGTGCTGCATTCACCATGAGCCTGCAAATGCCCATGCGTGAGACCCTTGCATTCAGAGGGTTGTCTCTCTTTTACCTTGGTCACTTTGCCCTGAGGTATCATAGTTCCAATGGTAGGCCCCTGGGCCCCCACATCTTCCCCCTTTTTGTTGTCTGTAAAGAAGGCTTCTGCCATAGAGTTTTGCAGGCATTTTCGAAAAATGGATAAAATAACCAACCCAATGTGTACGATAAAGAAAGTCTACAACACAGTCTTAACTAAAGATGAAAGCCAGACTTTCATCCCCATGTGTTTGAAAAGTCCTGTGAACCAGTCGTTGTTGCCTTCCATCTGGATCTTGTTTCCTCGATCTTTTAGCAGCTGGATGCTCTGGTATACAGACTCACTCTGTGACAACAGGTTGAAAAAACACATGCCTTCAAATGTCTGACAGCCATGGCCATGGACAAGAAATTGTGGCTTGGCTGTGGAAGCACCCATCTGAAGGCATGTGGCTCCATGAGGAGCATCCAGATTCCTGCTGCAGTGGCAACAAACGCCAGCATCCTCTGACTTTAGCTAAGTTAGTATCTGGAGGCTTTGGTGGCTAAGAGTTAACATATAAAGAGATTAGAAGGTGAAACTTAAGTCCTGGTCCCACTAAACTTTCTGATCTGTATGCCAAGGGTGTGAAAACAGCCTCTTAGAAGAATCATATATCAATGCTAAAATAGTTTTTTTACAAATGTTAAGTCATATATCTTGGTTAGTGGTGTCTGAGCTATCTTGATCTGAATGTGTGTGGTCAGCACTGCTTAGAAGATCTTCTTCTGTCCTTCTCCTCCTTCTTTTCCTGGCTGCAGCTGTCTCTCTTAGGCTTTCATTCTGTTCTTCCGATGGTGGCTCTGGTGTTTGCCTCACCATTTCCAGAAAAAGTTTTTTTATGGTTTTGCTGGGATCCATCTCTGGCCTGCTGCTGTAGAGGCACAAGCATCTTCTCTTCCCAAAAAATTAATGGGAAAGGGCCCATATTTTGTTTAGATTCAGGGTCTTTGATCAGCACAGGTGGCTTTTCTTTTAATTGGGCTGCAGTTGAATTAGTAAAATGCCTGATGACTGGGGAGTTGGCTCCATAAATGAGTTGTTCAAAAGTTGAACACAGAAAGGGCCTTGGCCAGTCTCTCAATGGGAGATAATATCTGGACTCCCCCCTCTCAGCTGATCAAAGGATCCTTTTGATGGAACAGTGAGCCCTTTTGGCTATGAACTGTCCTGTGGAAGAGTGTGGTGTGCCTGTGACATGTTTTATATCCCCTGGACAGAAACTTGTTGGAATCAGTGTCAGTTATAAGCAGGAGCATTATCAGTTTTAATTTCCTGTGGAACTGCTAAGGTGGAAAAAACTAAAAAGTAATGTTTTATAGCATCTTTTGTTTTTTCACCAACATGGGCAGTGGCGAAAACCGCACTGGAAAAGGCGTCAGTTGAGACGTGGATGTATTTTAGTCTGCCAAAAGGGGCTTAGTGAGTGATGTCTGACTGCCAGATGTGGAGACTCTCGAGATTGAGTCCAGCTCTGACAGAAGCATGGGCATGTTCCTGGCAATTTGGGCGGGGGTGGCTACAATGGATCATGCCAGGTCTTGGGTAATTTTAAACATCCTGAGCAGTCCGGGAATGTTTGGATGGTAGAATTGGTGGGTGATCCTAGCCTGTGTAAAATCTATCTTAGGCGTATTGCAGTGGTTCAGATGTTTGAAGTAGCCAATTGAGGTGCTCTTGCGTGAGAAGTTAGTATACATTCACACGGTCTGTTCCTGCAAGGGAGCACAGACGCTCTCCAGCTTTCCTGATCAGTTGTGCAGTAACTTTCTGTGGGGTTGTTATCGTTTTAGTAGGTTGGTGTGATCTGAAAACCCATTCAATTATTATCAGGGGATCTGAGATAAAGTTGAGTTCCACTGAAACAATAATGCATGGAATTTTGGACTTACACCACGTATTGCCAGGGAGAAAGGAAAATTAGGGTGGTATCTGTGTGCCTGTTTAGTTTAATCACCCTGGGGAACCTTTTTGTACAGCTGCTTTGGCCTCGGTGTCAGTGATTGGGGAATTGAGTCCTTCACTGTCTTTAAGGAGCAGGAACAGTGGCGTGAAATCTTCTGTGGTGATTCCCAGCAGTGAACGTACCCAACTGATGCTTCCGCAGAGCTGGTGGAGTTCTCGCAGAGTCTTTGGGGTGTCCTTGATTTGCAGTGTTTGGAGTGTGATGGTTCTCTCTGTGCTTTTTAGGCCGAGATGCTTCCATGGGACTGTCTTTTGGACTTTATCTGCTGCAATCTCAAAATGTTTCTCCTGTAGCGCTGTGATGACATCTTGCACTGCAATGTCCAAAATGATTTGAGCTTCTGCACAAACTAATATATGGTCCATATAATGAAAAATTATAGCATTAGGATGTCTTTTCAGGATGGGCGAGACAATTTGGGCTGCAAGCCATTGACAAATAGTTGGGCTCTTCTTCATTCCTTGAGGTAATAAGGTCCACTGGTACCTCTGTAAAGGTGCTTGTTGATTTAGGGACGGAAAAGGCGAACAAGGCGGTTTTCTTTTGTGATACAAGGGGCGTAAAAAAAAAAAGCAGTCATTTAGATCTGTAACAACCATCTGCCAATCTTGAGGTATCATGGAGGCTGAGACATATATTTACATACACATTTGAGTAATTCCAACAAAATCCATACTGCTTACTGCTGAAGTGTAACCAGCCTCTAGTGACACACATCCTCTGGAGTCATTGCCTCAGAAAAATGTAAATCTATATTAGCTGAAAGAGTAAAACTAAAAAAAAATCCTCATGTGAGTACTACAACATGCCTGTCCCAGAAGCAGACACAATTTTGTGTTCTTGAGGCGAGGAATCATGTGAAAGAAGGGTGTCTCTTCCTCCTATTTTGCTTTCTCTAAGTGATGTACTTCTCCATCCCTCTCACAACATCTGGAACTTCTCTCTACACCATCACACCTGATGGAATTGCTGTAAGCACTGCTGCCATCCCACAGGGGACACTGGGCACTGCTTGGGTCAGGCTGGTTTCAAATGTGGGCCTGAGGGTGCACAGCTGGGGGGAGCAGAAATCCTGGAACTTTTCCATGCTTAGATGAAATGCTGAAAAACCTAGAGAGGCATAAAGGAAATCAGACAGATCATACATTTCTTCTAATTTCATTAAGGCTCCAAATTACCTTTCATTTCTCAAAATGGTGGCTGTCCACACACAAGCAGAATAAAAGTGCTTTTTGAGTTATCTTCACTGTGAATGCTGGCTGAAAGAAATCCCACTCCCAAACAATGCAGGAGAAAGCTACTGCTGATATTCCAAACCACTCAGAGAAAATGAATAAAACAAAAACTAAGATTTCCTATACTTAACAATCCAGAGACATATGAAAGGAGCTCAGTTACACTCAATCCTGTCAGGGAAGGAGTTCAGCTCCCTGCAGAGCCTGGCTGACCAAGCAACGCCCAAACAGGCTGGTCCACACTGCATCCCACAAGTGTCCAGTGAAAACAAAGCAACCTGAGGCTGGCTTCACCTCCCCCAGGCTTTTTCAGAGGTTGAGATTGAGACAGCTGCCTGAAGTTCTTGCTGTTTTCTTGTATTTTTGATAGGTCTTTGTTTTCAAGTGCATGTCCTTAGGCTGTACGAAAAGTCCTCAATCCTGGACTATGTGCTGCTTCTTGTGGTCTTGTATACTGGGCACAATGCAAGATAGAACCCCATCAGCTCATAAATAGTAGCAATTCACAACCACTTGGCACAGCTGTAATTGACTGCAGAGAGCACAAGAGAGGGACACAATGAGATTTTACCAGAGATCAAGGCAGGCAGAAATTGGCCCTAATTTTTTTGTACAATAGCCAGCACTTTAGCTCTTCACTTGGAAACTTCACAGCTGTGAAACATTTACAGAAAAGGAAAGCAATTACGGAGCACTACCACTGGAGGAGCTTAAATAATTTAAGGTTCACCATGTCCCTGATTCATTTTATTTCATTTTTTTCCTCAAGACCAGATGCTGTTCATTTTAATGCCCTGAATTTCCACATATTGAGTTGGGATTATCTATTAATCTAAATGTATATAGACTACATAAGGATGTTTTGTTCCAAACACCCTTCCCTCCTCAGTTCTGCTCCAAGCCTACTCTCTGATGCAGAATTATGCTATTAATCCCCACTTCATTCCATGTAAAGTCAGTGCACACAAGAACACACAAATCTGTCAGCTTTAACAAAGACAACCCTCAAAGTCTAAGATAAATAGGTGATTTGGTGGGCTTGGTTGGTTTTAAAATGTTGCTGTAAAATTTACAGCTTGATATTGGTTTTGAGTTATCTTCAATGTTCAATGCTGCCTGAAAAAAAAAATCCCACTCTTAAAAACTGATTTGATAATTCAAAATTCTGTCAAACCAACAGTTTCATAGGCAAAGTCCTTAGCAGGGAAAGGGCCAGTTTTGACTGGGAGGGAGCAGGGTTTAGGAATCCCCTGCAATCATACACAATAACCACTGGGCAAACAAAACCACACAACCAAAACACAGCAGACACATCAAATAGCAAAAGGTAACAGCCTGTAGTTCAAATTCTCACTGCACCTCCTATCATGTCCTTTTGCTAATTCTTAGTTCTTACCTTTCCATAGCACAGCAAAGGAGGCTGATCACTGAAGCTAGGATTCAAGAAGTAATCTATTTGCTTATGAGCTGTCACCTAACCTCAACAGCTTAGTTATTGTTCTAAATGAAACCTATACGAGCCAAGGTAGCAAAAAAGCTTGGAGTGTTTTAGTTACAATAAAGACAATGACAAAGACAGATTAAAAACTCTTTAAACTGGTCACAGAAATGATTCTCCATGTGTAACTGTGTACTACCACATAGATTTCAGACCTGGGGCTGCAGCAATAAGAACTCCCACAAAGATCCAGCAGAATGATCAAATGTGGAAGGGCATTATGCAACTGCTGGCACAAAGGCATTAAAAGTAAAAAGCATCAGCCAAGGACTGTACAAAACTTGATTCTGAAGTATCAAGAATTCAAAAGATTTGAGTCTTAGTGAGATATATCAAGGAAAATTACTGCCAATTTAAATCAATGTGACTCCCCAGTTTGTGAAGTGTTCTCAAACTTATGACCCTCAAGACCAGCCCTACCAGCAGAAGAACCATGTCTCAGGTATGTACCAAACATGCTGCTAAAGAAAATGTTGTGCAAAGGTCAAAGAAACTGCTCCCAAAAGTTAACTTGCTCATAAAGTACCATGAACAGCCTGGAGCTTCAGTGTGTTCGTGTCATATATCACATGATCTTAAAAAGTCAGTACAGACCCATAACACAATTTAAACTATGGATTTAAGCAATTCTAATCCAGGTAAACCTAAAAGATGACACATAGTCCAAAAGCAGAAGTCTTGATTGCTCAAGCAAAATAGAGCCATATAACCCTCAGAGCCACACATTATCTGACTGCCATGAGGCACAAAGACTCATACTCCTACAAATCATTTGGAATTATTTGAATAATAAAGGATAGAGTTCTGAAATGTCAAAATCTGAGCTACTGCCTGTTTCTTTCACAATAGGAAGTCTGAAAAGGTATAAAGTCTTTTGAATGCACTGTCTTTAAAGGGAGCGAGAATCCTAGAAGGCAGAGGGGGATAATAGGTAATGCCCTGCACAAAGCTCACCAAGATGAGCAAAACAGTTCCCAAAGATCTCTACTCATTGAATTCTCCTTGCACATTTTTTTTTACTTCTAAGTAACAGCAAGACTCTTACCAATGGTTAGCTTTTATCCAATTTTAAATGAGTAACATCAAAAACATCCATTTCAATTTCTTAGGACACAAAAATCACCCAAATGCTCTCGATTACCCAGACTGCCCATCCCAGAATTGATTCAGTTAACCCCTGACACATAACAACTCTGTCACTATAGGAGAGTGCTCACAGGAATTCCATCCCAGCTTTCTTCTACATTTTTGGTTCCTTTCATAAACACTAAAGCACTCTCACACTTCAGAGATTTAGTTACTAGGAAAACTTGGCAATAAACAAAATATTTGTATTTTTGTAAATGAACTCTAGCTAATACTTTGTGAATAACTGATAAAGCAAATATCAGTAGGTTCCAAACTACTAATATTTGAAAAATCTCATGAGACAGGGGTATTTACTTTTATGCAGTGATAAGAAAAAGGAATCATTATGAAGTACACATAAAGGTATTTAGTTCACTTTATTAGTGATTTTTACACCAGTAATTCACAACAGCCCACAAAAAGCCACACTAGCACAGGCACAGCAAAAAGTGCTCTTGCTCCAAGCAGAAGTTAGGAGAGTGAACTCATAGGATGATCTCTATAAATTGACATTTAATCAAACTGAAATCAGCAGCTGATTTGTCTGAACATAGAAAGGGAAAATGTGCAATATCTTTAATATATGGATGGTTGGGTGGACTAAATGACTGTCACACAGAAAGCTTATCTGTAAACACTGCAGAAAGTCTGATGGTTTTACCTCAATAAATGACTAGTTTCAATCAAATTATGAAAGCAAAAAGGCTTGGCCCACAGGAGCAATTTCAGGGCCTAGACTGAAACAAAGGGCAGCTCCAGCAAGCTCAGGGATGCTTACAATGGCTGAGCTCTTGGTTACAGAGCACTGCAGCAATCAGCAGCAGAGGGCTGTTGGAGGGTGGGTGTTGTGCCTCTGTGCCCCCTGCTCATCCTGCCTAATGAGGGATGAGCCCAGCTTCATGAAATGCAAGTCTGTTAAGGGTGTCTAAGCATAGAAGGAAAAAAAAAAATGCAAGGCAGAAGACATGGGAGAGAGCTCAGTGTGGTCTTGTCTACATCTAGTTGTCACTGTGTAAGAAGTTGTGGAATTCCTGCTGCAGACACTAATACCACATGGCAGGGCTGCAGTGTAAGTGCTATGCCTACAGTCATTCTCTTCATTATTTTCAGGTTTTTTCTTCATGGCACAGAGCTGAAGCAAGGCTAGCAGAGCTGCATTACTGCACTGAACTACAGAGCACTAGAGGGAGTTTCACAAAAATCAACTCAGACTACTTTTAAAGCCAAACCAGATTTGGCATTCCGCCTTTCACGTTGCAAATCGAGATTTCAAAAATTCCTGTCACCTCATTAAAATCTCCACTGTGGCAATACTAGGGGAGAAGACAACGAAGCTGACAGAGAGGAGCTCTTTTTTGGTTTGGGTAATCTGCAATGTGCAGCTACCTGGGGAATGAGTATGTGCCATTCTCAGCACAGGGCTTTGCTGGAGCACCTGTAGTGCTTCCAGAAGCTTGCAAGAGCACTTCAAGTGCTCACACACAGCACCACAGCTCCTTCAAATTCTAATCCCATCAACTAGATTATACTGTGTTCGTTATCCTTTGCAGAACTCATGTTCAGACTTAGCAACATTTTCTTCAAAACACCACTCAAACATTCAGACTCACCATTGTTAGGAAAAATCCACAAATGCCAGAGGATTATTTTATGTCCAAAAAAAAGAGACAGAGGAGTCCTTCAATATTGAATAAAGGGAGAGAGCCCACTGGGGCACACACCCACGGGGTTTTCTCTCTCTCTCAGTGGGTGCAGCCTCCTTTTATCCCAAACTCCTGCCCCAAGGTGCCCTCTGCCTTCCCCCATTGCTGAGGCACTAGGGAGGTACAGCCTTCCCCAACTGCCTAGCCCATATCCCCCCTTGAACCCCCTGTTTTACCCCAAAGTCCAGCCCTGTGCAGAGCCCTGTCTGGGCCCAGTAACAAACCTGCTGCCCAAAGTCAGTGGAGATCTTCAGAGCCATCTCACATTTCATTTAGCATCACACCTTCATCCACTGAATTGCTTGTAAAGATCTTAGGGCACATCTTTCCTCTGACCATGCAGAATGGACCCAGCCTCTGTTTTGGTTTTAGCACAGTCATTTCTCCTCCCTAAAATGCTGGCACAGAGCCCTGGCACAGAAGGAGCAGCTAAGGGAAAGCAAGTCAAAGGTTGGTGGTAGAAATCACCAAATTGCTGTGCTTCATGAGGCAGAAATTCAGCCAACTCCAGTGTTTCATCTTTTGCTAAAGCTCCCCAGAATCTCATACAGCACTAGCAGAACCTGCTGGAGCACTCCATACAAAATATCATCAGAGTGCTTAAAATCAGTGCTATCCCTTGCAGCTAGAAGGTGTACCAGGGACTCCAGTCACAGCTCCATAGAACATTCAGCAGTTTATGCAAAGTTGAGCAAAGTCAACTGCAGGGACTGAAATTCATTAACCAAATGACTTTGTCAAGCCAGGACATTCTCTCATAGATGTGGTTCCCAAAACTCTTATGGCTGTGCAAGTTATTGTAACCCCCTTCCCTCTCATGCAGGGTACAACACACAGTACTTAATGTGTTTTTCTCCTCTTCCTTCAACTTCATTTTACTTCAATCAATTCTATATAAGCAAGAAATCATTCCACCTTCACTAGAGCAAATGGAGCCACAAAGATTGAAATCCCCCATCCCATAAGCCACAGCCTTTAACTATGAAACTCGGCAAGAAAGAAAAATGGTAGGGGAAAAAAATCTGATTTATTGTTTGTGGTCCCTGGCACCAGACATCAGCCTTGTCAAACTGCAAGCCTAAATGTCCAAATCAGGGTGGAGACAATCATATTTAACATTATCACCCTTCACAACCTTTTCAGGTACACTCCCTGTAAATCCTCTGATAGTCTAAATTACTTTAGTTACTTCATTCATTTTGGAACAATAACAACAGAAAAGTAAGTGGGAAGAATTAAAAAAAAAAAAAAAAAAAGGATAAGACATAAAACATAGCACAAAACGAAACAACCTAAAGATAGGCAGCAATCTTCAGTTTGTGGGTATTTTTCCTGAAGTTCACTATGCCCCTGAGAAAAGGTATATTCTGTCTTTTGCAAATTATCCCATTGATATATTTTAGTGCTGTTCTTCTCTTGATATTCAATTAGATTTTTCAATGATAGAAGAAAACGCAGTGAGAAAAAAATCCTGTTTTTCCATGAATTATTTATGATTGTATTATACTGCAGTATTAAGTATTCCTGTAATTTCTGTCCTTCACTCCCCCCACCCCAATCCCCAAACCAAGAGAGTGTGACTATCCTACCATCCTGTTCCACATCATTTAGCTGGAATTAATAGGGATCAACTTTCACAATCAAAATTCATGAAAGATGTGCAGGAGTCAGGTTAAATTTAAAATTATAGCAAAGTAAGAAAGTAAAAAACAAACAACGAAAAAAAACCACAACAACAACAATAAAGTTAAGAAATATGTGGTTTTATGGTCCTAAATTCAGATTTGTTTAGACTTTAGATTGCAAGAGAACAACTAAACAGTGAACAGGTAAAGACAGAGTATGGCACAAAGCAAGTGGCAAAGTGGCATCTAAGTTGAAATTAAAAATATCATTCTTCATTGAACTGTTTTATTCCCACTGCATGTGCTGCTCAATTTCTTTAGCTCATCTTCTTGGAAATCTACCCATGTAATCAATACGTGCCAAGCCATCACAAAACAAAATGAGCTAAAAATGAAAGAGCAAGTTACTCACAGGTGGCTCTCAAGCTGTGGCCTACGTTTTTCTCTCTCTTATTGCAGCCATACAAAACAATACACGTCTTTTCAAAATACAGGCAAGAAGACATGCACATACACAGACAAAAACACTGAAGTGTCAAGTTCTTGGCTCTTAAAAAGCAAATGTAGGCAACAACAGGACATTTCTCAGCTTTTTCCCTCCACAAAATGTTGAAGGTATGCTGAACAAACTTTGGATATATTTTCAGACTATTTTTCTTGAGCTCAGCCCAAGGTATTGAACCTTTCAGACTTTCTGGCCATTGATTGCCTACCTTTTTTTTTTTTTTTTTAATTTCAGTGATCTCTTGTGCATCAGCATGAAGACATTTAAATTTACTTAAGCATGTCATAAACTGGATGCAGCAGGAAGAGATTCCTTCCTTCTGTGTGGCTCATTCATCAGACAATTGATTGATTTAACCTATTTCTGGTCATTGATACACAAAGGATGTCTGGACATACTGAATCTATGACTTTTATACATAAATACATTAGTTTTTGGGTGAACTAAGAGCTCAGAAGAGTTATCCTGGAAGGCAGTAACAGTGTATTTAGGACTCCAGGAAACAATGTTCTCCAGCAAGTCAATATCGATGGTATTTATTACATGGGTAGGGCTGACATTTTCCCAGCTGCCTGAGGGATCTCA
>JALJVW010003509.1:0-15704 GCA_024865655.1 Emberiza elegans
GAATAATAAAATAGAATGCCAAAGGAAGAGGAGAGAGGAGGGTTCCATCTCTCCCCCTCAAGCAGCAGTTCAGGCCTAGCAGGAAAGGCCGGGAAGCCAGATGCTAAAATGAACAAGAACCTAGTTGGCTCCCAAGAAATGATTAATTATAAGGGGTTATTGTTTTTTATACATAGATGTAGTGATATGTATTCTTGGCTTATATATCGGCAGTGTATGTAACCCAAAAGGTGAATAAAAAGGACAAAGAGGAAGACTGCAATTCTTCAATTAAGACCCAAAAACCAATGCGACCACCGGAACTGGTGGTGGCGCGCAGGCAATAAAGTAAAGGTGTTCATGAGGCGGAGATAGTAGATGACGGGCGGAACTGGAGAATATGGTATTAACACATGGCATATAAGGGAGAATCTTCACTTGGCAGCTTTTATACGGAGGGTGTGGAGGGTCCAAAAGCCTGCACTCCGTGCCCTGCAATTATCCTTTGCTTATGCGCTATTTCCTTAGAACCAAATTATCCCTTCTTTATATATTTTCTAAATTATTTAATTAAAATTGTTACTATCTCAAATATTGTTCGAAATAATAAACAGTTTTTATGAGGGATAATTGAAAGCAAACCCCCATCCAATTCAGGACAGGAAGAACTAAAGAGATAACACTAAAAGGATGGGGCATCCACCAGGGTGTCTAGGAAACCTGTGCTATAGGTGTTTACCACCACAGCAAAAGATTTCTTCCTTATTTCCAGTCTGAACTTATTCTCTTCTTTAAAAAAAATTTCCCTTCTCCAATTGAGACAGGCCCTACTAAAACATTTTTCCCCACATTTCCTGTGAGGTTCCTTGAAGTCCTGCAAGGTCCCAGTGGGGTCTCCCCATGGCCTTTTCTGCTCTAGGCTGAACCAACCCACTCCCCAGCCTGTCTCTGGCACAGAGGCTCTCAACACTTTGGAGCATCAGCCTCCTCTCTGGAGCTGCTCCATGAAGTCTGAGCCTTTCCTGTGCTGAGACCCCCACTGTAAATTGTTTGTGCAAAGCACTGGTCAGTCAAGAAGAAATAGCTCATTGCTGAAATGCTGCTGAGGCTGGAGGGAGATTCTGCACAGTTCATGCACAGCCCCAAGGGGACAGGGACAGTCCCATGGGGTCCCTGAAGCTGCAGGGGCCAATCTGCCCACACTGGGAGCCTCTGGGCTTGTCCAGCTCCTTCTGCCCGGGCTGTTGGCATGTGGTCACTGGCTGTCCAGGGCCACCCCCTGACTGGCACTGATCTCCAGGGAGGTCTGGATCTCTCCTGGCCATTATTCTGCAATTAGAAACCTCAGACACTTCCTCAATTCTGTTCCAAGGTGTCCTCAGCAACCCAATTACATCACAGCTCTTGTCCATCTGGTCAAGGATCCCCCACAGGGACCCTCTGGTCTCTCAGCCCTGGGGCACTCCACAGAAAAATCTTTCTGGGCCCTGCAGCTCCTTGGGCAAGTTCAGAGCAAACAGTCAAGGCAGTGGCCTGAAATGTTTTTCCCAGCTGGGGTAACACTTCTCTGATGGATCCACATTGTCCCTGGGGAAAGAGATGTGCCAGAACCCTTCACTAATGCCCTGGAATGTCAAACAGGAATCACAGCCTTGGACAGCTCTCAGGAACCACTTCACTGTGGATTTTCCTTCCTGGAAGCCCAAGATGTCTGAATGTCCTCCTGGTGCCTCAGGGCCTGGGTAAACAGGGGCTTGTCAGAGATGCTGGCAGGGCACCAACACCCCTCCTCCTCACAGGGCACCTCTGTTACCCCAATTAGCTCTGAGTGGCTGCCTGGGGACAGGTGCCCACTTCCCCATGTGCCTGGGATGGGCACATCCTGCTCAGGGCCAGTGCTGGCCTGGGCCCAGAGCCAGGGCCATGACCCAGGTGCTCTGGGAGGGCTCTGTGGCTGCAGGTGTGACAGGATGAGGGGCAGGGCAGGGCATATTCCCCTCTGGACAGTGCTCTGGGCATGGAGCTTGGACAGGTTTGGCATCTGAAGGGAAAGGGATATCAGGTTGTGTGGATGTGGGAATTGTCACTCCTGAGCCATTCCCCAGCCCTCAGCCTTGTCTGCAGGTGATCAGCATTGCCCAGTGCCCCCCAGTGTCTGCAGTGACTGAGATGCCAATCAGCCACCTGATCACATGTCCCTTGTTCCCCTTGTTCTGCCACATGTTGGGTTTGGGGCCAGGCTCAGCTCTGGGGTGTCCCCCAGGGAAAGCCCTGGGAGGGGAGGGGCAGCAGGAGATGGGGGATCTGGCACTGGGGGCTGTTGGAGGATGGATTGTGTTGGACTGGGGTTGTCCCACAGGGTCCCCAGGTGCCTTTGGCTCCCTGCCTGCCCCCTTGGGCCCCCAGGTGCCTGGGCCCTTCCAGGGCAGCTGCCCCATGCAGGAAGCTGGAGGGATGCCGGGCAAGGGGCTGGATCCGTGCCACAGGTGGGGTGGGATGGACTCTGTGCCAGGGGCTGGGCTTGTGGCCAGGGCTGGGGGCTGTGCCAAGCCGGGCTTTGGCCTGGGGGCTGGCAGGGAGGGTGCAGGAGGAGTCCCGGCAGGGATAAAGGTGCTCCTCACCTGCTGCAGCCTCAGGCAGCGCTGCCCAGAGCGAGAGGAAGATGAAGGTGGCTGTGCTCAGCGTGGCCCTGCTCTTCTCCATCCTGCTGTGCCCCCAGCACAGGCCAAGGTGAGGCACCAGCCAAAACGCTGGCCCCACATCCTGCCCTTTCTGGCCTCCCATCCCACCCTTTGGTGCCTCCTCTGTGTCCCATTCAGGGTCCCCAGGTGCCCTCCCACTGACCATTCCTGAGGCCTTTCCTTCCATGTCCCCTCAATCCTTTGCCTTTCTTCCTGGCCACTGCAGAGGGGTCCCCTGTACAATTCCTGACTCACCCCCCCACTCCCCCATCTCCCAGTCCTGTTGGTTTTGTCCCCACCTGTCCTCATTCTTCTGTCCCCACCAAGCCCCTCCCTTGCACTCCCATGTCCCCACCTCAATTCCTTTCTCCTCCCCCTGTACCTCACACCCTGCTCCTTCCACAGCCCCAGCCCTGTCCCCTGGGCCCTCAATTGACCCTGGATCAGTGTCTTTGGGTCTCCCCCACCTCAAACAGATCTCCTTGGAGGCCCTGAATTCCCATCCCTCTGCCTGCCCTGCTCCCTGCACCCCTGTCCCCCCCCAGCCCCATGGGGGGTCCAGTCCAGACCCAGCCTTTGTTCTCCTTTCCAGGCACTCCTGGAAGGAACCCAAGATGATCTCCGGGAGGTGAGTGGGCTGCTGGCATTGGAGGGCATCCTCAGGGAATTGGGGGCAGTTGTGTCCCCCATCCCTTGCTGGCACTGGGGACATCCCAGTGACCAGCGAGGTCTCCTGGTCTCTCTGCAGTTGGATTTAGACAATGTCGCGGTCCTGGAGACGCCTCTGGTGGGTACCACGAGTTCTGCTGGTGTCAGACCCTCCCTTGCATGGCCACCACAGCCCAGGCCATCCCAGTCTGTCCCAGCACAGCCCAGTGCACCCCTCCTGACAGCCCAGACAATGCCCTGCCCCAGGGCTCCTCCCCAGGGAAGCCTTTGCCCAGGGGCCCTGCTGCATTCCATCCCTGTCACCCCAGGACCCCCTGGATGAGCCAGGACGCAGCCCCTGCCCCAGCTGTGCCTCTTGGCCAGGAGCCCAGTGCTTCTGGGCAGCAGCACAGCATCTCCTGCACCCCATTGCTGCCACAGCCCCTTCCCAAGGCCCCCTGCTCTCCCCTGCCTCCCAGTGCAGCCCAGTGCCCCCAGTGTGTCTCTAACGCTGCCTTTGTCCCCAGCCCCCTGTGGATAAAAAGCTGGTGGCTGTCCTGCGGCAGAAGCGCCTGGCTGCCTCTCTGGATGCCTAGGTGAGCCCCTGCCTGCAGGGACAGGGGTGGGGACAGGGCCCATCCATGGCCCAGTGGGCTCCAGAGGTCATGTTCTGGGGTTTGTCTTTTAGGGTTGGAAGGACCAGTGTCTTTTTCCTCTCCAGTGCCATGAGGAGATGATCATCCCTGGAGGAACCGCCTGAACCCTTTGAGCCCTGGGCCATTTCCCCTGAATAATCAATCATCAAGAATCAATAAACCCTTTGAGCAAAGCTTTGCTCTGTGTCTGTGTGTGTGTCCGTGGGTCTGGATTTCCTCCTTTCCAGTGGTCGGGGAAGTCAGGCCAGGTCTGGGCTCTGCTGCCTTGACACAGTCTGTGCTTTTCCCCAGACAAAATGTGTTTTGGGAGTTGTGCAGAGTCCAGGGGGAGTGGGTTGACTAGGGGGTGGGTGTCCAGGTGGTGAGAAAGGCTGTGGTTCACTGTGAGCATGGTAGGAATGGCCTGGGTTTAAAAAAAAAAAAAAAATTCAAAACAAACTTTCTTTTAAAACTTTTTCTCCCTGTGAGAAATGACTGCTCACTTCTCAAAATTTTGAAAGGTTTATTAAAACCATAACAAAATTTACAACAAAAGGACTAAATAAGGAAAAAGTGACAGTTCTGGGTGCCTCCCCCACTTTGTGGCTGGTAACCATGTGGCTGGCTCATCCACACAATGCCTGCTCTCCCTTTTATATCCTTGCTGTTGCAACAGGCAGCCCTAGCTCCTCCCAAAGGCTGTCTGTTGACTCTTGGTTGCTGTCCATTGGTGTAGACTGCTTTCTTGGAACTGGATTGGAGCTCAGGTGTTGCTAAGCTGTGCCTCTTAGGAACAATCTGCCCCTCCCCAAATGCCCGGACTACCAAGATCATCCCGGGACAACAATTCTGGGCGGGGGGGACACATTGCAGTAACATAACTATACATCTGTACAACTTCTCTTAACATACTTATCATGTTCACCCTTTAATTGGGAGAGCCAACCATCTCATTACTCATCTCTAACACTGTGGCATTCGCATTCTCTGAAAAAAATCCCTTTACCCAGGATTTTTCTCCTGGGAACCTGAGAAGCCTCAGAGAAAAAGGAAAACAATTTTTATCTCATTTACTTCTCCTGTGTTGTGCTCATGTGCAGAATGTGTTTGGAGATTGTTTACCCACAGGTGATTGTTTGATTGAATTCTGGTGTGAATTATTTTGACTCATTGGCCAATTATGGCCAAAGTGTGTTCAGACTGTGAAAACAGTCAGGAGTTTTCATTATTATCTTTTGAACATTCAGTAAGTATCTTTTCTGTATTCTTTAGTATATAGTATAGTACAGTATATAGTATAATATAGTATAGTATTCTTTAATAAAAAAATATAGTATTATAAATTAGCCTTCTGAGAACATGGAGTCAAATGCATCATTCCTGCCTTTGTTGGGCATCCCTGCAAATACAATATAACACCCCCAAAATTCTTGATTTACTAAAAAGAATTTAAATGCCAAAAAAAAATCTTCATATGTCAAAAGTATGTTGAAAATATTTATTGGACTTGAAATTTGGTTCCCTGGCGGGATGGGGCTGCTGGGTCTACCTGTCCACGGGGCACTGCGGGGCTGTGGGGTTTCCTGGGTGAGGGGCCCTACACGGTCACCTGTAATGCCTGGCCATGGTGGGGTAGAGCCACCGTGGTGTCCTGGAAAAGGGCGGGTGGTTCTACCTGGCTCTGGGGTCGTTCTTGGCCACTGGGTCCATTGGCTCCAGCAGGACTTGGGTGAATTTTGGGGTGGGCCAGGTGGATCAGTTGTCCCTGGGCATCCTGAGAGCTCACCAGGGCTCAGTCGTGTTTGCTGACTCCAGTTCCAATACTGAAGGAACCACTGGTGCCGGCACTGCCCCAGGGAAGCCTCACAGCAGAACTGGCACAGGGCATTGCCCTGGCAGAGGGGCAGGGAAAATGTCTTGGCCATGAGCAGCAGAATGGCGAGAACACCCCTGGTGCAGGAGTTCCCCACCCCACCAGGCTGAAGGCAGATTTGGGTTGCATTCCTGCTGTCCTGGCAGTGAAATTCTGAGCAGAGGGCACAGAGGTGTCTTCTCCACTGGGCTCCCAGGTGACACCGAGATGCTGTGGGGGAGCTGAGCCCTGCCTGAGGGCAGACTCAGCCCAGCAGGAGCCCCGGGCTGACACCGCGCTGGAGTCCACAGCTGGCTCAGGGGCGACGCGGTGCCATGAGGGGGGAACAGCTTCCCCTGAAACAGGGAGAGCTGAACCTTGGAGCCACCTGGGGGTTCAGTGTGCCATGGTTCAGGTAGAAACCGTAAACCCACTGGAGGCCCCTGGGGGGATTGGGGTCACAGGGCAGGGCAGGGCTGGGCTTACAGGGCAGGGCAAGGCTGGACCTGCCCCTTCCTCCCCCACACATGAAATGTTTAGAGCCAACAATCTCCTCCAGTCTGTCACAACAGGCAATGTTGGAGGTGAAATCCCAATTGTGGCCATGGGCACCTGGCTGAGAAGGACAGTTCTTTTCCATAGGAAGGAAAGCACAGAGGCCCATGGTTTGGAAGGCAGGTGAGAGCCTCAATAGGCCAAGGCCAGCCAGACTTGTCAGTGATAGCAGATTTTGGATGTAGGGAATTTTGGAGGTGAAAAGCCAATCTCAGCCATGGGCACCTGGAGAAGCAGGACATTTCATTCACATGGGAAGGAGAGCGTGGAGCCTCCCCAGTGTTTTGGAGACAGATATGAGGTGACCATTGTGAAACTACTGCCAGCCAGACTTGTCCTGGCAATATTCTCATGAGAACAATCTCTGTATATAAGGAAATTTGGAGGTGAAATCCCAATTCTGGCCATGGGTGCCTGGAGGAGATGGAACAGTTCTTTTCCGTTGGGAAGGAAAGCACAGAGCCCCAGTGTTTCAGCAGCAGATGAGAAGTGACCCTCAACATGCAAAGGTCACTTGGAGCAGTCAGGCAGTCCATGGGAGGCCAAACCAGCCAGACCTGTTCTGTGTTCCCTTGGTTTTATGGGGCTCCATAGTGTCACAATGGTGCCTTGGATCCATGGGGCCCTGCAGTGTCATCATGGTGCCTTGATTCCATGGGTTCCAACAGTGTCACAATGGCCCCTTGATTACAAGAAGACCTGCAGTGTCACACTGGTCCCTAGGTTCAATGGGGTCCCACAATGTCACAGTGGCCCCTAGGTGTCATAAGGCCCCGCAGTGTCACAATGGTCCCAAGGATTCCATGAGGCCTTGCAGTGTCACAATGGTCCCAAGGATTCCATGAGCCCTTGCAGTGTCACAATGGTCCCGTGGTTCCATGAGGCCCAGTGTCACAATGGTCACAATGTCACGTGACTCCTCTGTTCCATGAGGTCTGCAATGTCACAATGGACCTTTGGACCCTGGGGGTTTGCTGTGTCACAATGGTCTCCTCTGGCTCCACAGTGTCACAATGGACCATTGATGACAGGAGGCCACTCTGTGTCACCCTGGAGCTTTGGTTCCATGCAGCCCTGCAGTGTCACAATGGTCTCCTCTGGTTGCACAGTGTCACAATGGACCACTGATGACATGGAGGCCCCCAGTGTCACAATGTGGACCTTTGGTTCCATGCAGCCCTGCAGTGTCACAAAGGCCTCTTGGTTTCATGAGGCCCCAAACAATATCACTTGGTTGGTCCTCCCAGGGTCACAATGGTCTCCGTGATTCCATGAGGCCTCACAGTGTCACAATGCTTTGCTTATTGCATGGGGCCTCATAGTGTCACAATGGTCTCCGTGTTTCCATGAGTCCCCTCAGTGTCACAATGGTCTCCATGTTTCCATGAGTCCCCTGACTGTCACAATGGTCTCTGTGATTCCATGGTGCCCCTCAGTGTCATAATGGTCTCCATGGTTCCATGAGGCCCCTGACACCCGTGGTGTCACAATGGACCCTTGGTTCCATGGGGCCTCTCAGTGTCACAATGATCCCACATTCCATGGAGCCCACACAGTGTCAGTACAGTCCCACATTCCATGAGGCCCAGCAATGTCACAGTGGTCTCCATGATTCCATGAGGCCCCAGCAGTGTCACAGTGGTCCCTTGGTTCCATGAGGCCCCACAGTGTCACAATGGTCCCTTGGTCTCCATGGGCCCCACAGTGTCACAATGGTCCCTTGGTCTCACAGGGCCCCACAGTGTCACAATGGTCCCTTGGTTCCATGGGCCCTGTGCTGCTGCATTCCCCCCTCCCCTTCTCAGGCCGCCCTGCCAGCTGAGAAATGCTCCTTGGGCCTCGGCCTTGGCCAACAGCCCCTGGGCTCAGCTCCTCTGCAGCTCATCACAAACACTGTCTGCTCCAGGCACTGCTGCTGCCCAACCAGCTCCTGGTTCCTTTAGCAGCAGCCCTGGGAACTGGTTTTGTTCCCTCAGTGGCACAACATCCCTGTTCTCACACTGCCAAAGAAAGCTGTTGGTGCCAAGTGTGGCCAGGATGAACCATTGCTGGGACTGAAGCCCCTCTCTTGGGGCCCTACAAACAGCGCTCCAAAAGGAGCCCTTGGAGCTCTCCTGGGCCAGCGACTCCCTCTGAGTGGGGCCTCTCCCAGCCGGGAACTCTCCCGTTTGCTGCACTCAGGGATCCTGAACAGGGACAGAGCCTGGGCCGATCCCCCACTCCTCCAGGCTCAACCCTTCACCTGCTGGGGAGATGCCAAAGGATCCACAGGGAGCATTCCCTGCCCTCAGGGGAATTGCTCACAGGTGCCTTGCACTGACTCTTTGTGTCTGTGTGCACACAGGAGTGCCTGTGCTGGGGAAATGTGGCAGAAATGCTGCTCTCTGAGGGGTTTGAGTGCCTTGGAGAGCTGAGTCAGTCAGGCCTGTAGGGAAGGTTAAATCACAAGGTCTGAGTGAAGTTAAATGCTGCTAAGAGTTGTTCTTAGTTGTTGTTACCTTTAATATAAATTATAAGCGGAGTTAAATATTGTAAAGTGTTATTCCTCTGTTAAATTGCAAAGTCATAGGTTTAAGTTAGGTTAAATGCTGTTACGCTCTGCTCTTTTGCTAAATTGTGAAGTTGAAGGTATCAGTTAAGGTTAAGGTATAAGTTAAGTCCTGTTAAGTTTGAGCTCTGTTAAGCTTTTAGGCCATATTCCTTTTATCCTTGCCCTCACTGTCCTTGTGTCACACACACACACAGAGGGACAGTTCTGGGTTAATTTCTGGTTTGATTGCCTGGATTCTGTTTGGTTTTGTTGTTGCTTTGTTTCCCTGGTGTGCCTGAAGTGTCCAGTCAGGAGCAGAGTGACTCTTGCCAAGGAACTTTGTGCTGCTGTCCCTTAATATTCAATCTGGTTTTTGCTGATCCCTTGCTGGGGATTTTTTCAGCGCTCTCAAGGCCTCGTTGGTACCAGGGTGAAGGAGGCCTGGCCCAGGCTCTGGCCCTGGGGGACATGGGGACGCTGCTGGGGGGTCCCTGTCCCCCTGTGCCACCCCCAGGGCCCCAGCCCCATCCCCGTGTCAGGCTCTGGGGTCGATCTCGTGGAACATCCTCTGGGGGAGGCTGTGGGGGCCGGGGCGGGGGGACCTGGGGGGGACAGGGGACCCCGCTGTGCACGAGCAGGGTTGGACTGCTCTGGGGGAACTGTGAGGGGGGGGGCAGAGGACCTCCCAGTGACCTCACACAGCCCCTGTGATGTCACCTGCCACTGTGATGTCACACCCCTGTGATGTCACACAGCCCCTCTGTGATGTCACACAGCCCCCTGTGATGTCACACTGCCCCTGTGATGTCACACAGCCCCCTGTGATGTCACACAGCCCCTGTGATGTCCCCTGTGATGTCACACTGCCTCTATGATGTCACACTGCCCCATGATGTCACACAGCCCCTGTGATGTCACATAGCCCCTGTGATGTCACACTGCTCTGTGATGTCACACTGCCGGGTGATGTCCCCTGTGATGTCACACTGCCCCTGTGATGTGACACTGCCCCTGTGATGTCACAGAGCCATCTATATGTCGCCTTGTGATTTCATAAAGCAGTGCTGTGACATCACAGAAGACTGATGTCACAAAGTCACCTTGTGATGTCACAGCCTGTTCTGTGATGTCACAACCTGCTCTATGATGTTTCACAGCCACCAGGTGATGTCACAACCCACTCTCTGATGCCACAGAGCCACACTCTATGATGGCAGACTCTGCTCTATGGCCTCATATCCTGCTCTGTGATGTCACAGCCAGCTCTGTGGTGTCACAACCCACTCAGTGATGTCACAGAACCCTCTCAAGAACCCTCAAGAACTCAGTTCTATTGAGACACTGAAGTTTCTTGTATTTTGAAGAGATCCCTGTCGGGGACAAAACTGAGAAAGTGTCCCCAGGCCCCAGGCAGAGCAGAGAACTGCAGGCAGTGATGGCAGCTGGGGACAAAGAGAAGCCAAGTCTTGGTGCCCTGGGGCACAGCAGGGTCTGTGCCACCAAGGGCTGGGAGGAGACACCTTGTCCTGAGGCCCTGGGGCCTCCTGGCACAGCCCCAGCCAGGCTGGGCACTGTCAGCCCCTTGTCCTGCCCTCAGCATCCCCCCCTAGCCCACATCCCAGTGGCCTCAAGGATCTGCTGGAAGGAGTCCCTGGGGAGCCTTGCTCAGCAATGGCCCTGGGGGCTCCTGAATGCTCCCTGCAGGGACTGCAGGTTTTTCAAAGGACTTTGGGTTTGGCTTTTGCCTTGGAGTCTCTGAGAGGTTTGTGCAATCATGGCCTCCAATTATCTGCTGTAATTAGTCCCTGGAGAGGCTTTGTCAGTAACAACACTCAGTGGGGCTCATTAATGCTTCAAGGTACTTCAGTTATTTTAAGGTACTTGGTGTTTCCCTTTGGATACAGACTCTGGGAGAGGTTTGTGCAATCATGGCCCCAATTATCTGCTTTAATGAGTCCCTGGAGAGCTTTGTACTGACACTCAGTGGGGCTCATTAATGCTTTGAGATACTCAAGGTTTTTAAGGTACTTTGGATTTTCCTTCCCACACTGAGTGTCTGGGAGGTTTTTGTGCCATCCTGGCCACCAATTCTCTCCTCCAAGGAGTCCATGAGGAGCCTGTGTTGGAGAGGGACCTCAGTGGGAGCCATGAATGCCTGGAGACACTTTGGGTGTTTCCTCTGCCTTTGACTCCTGGCAAGGTTTGTGCAATCTCCTCCCAGGCCCTGAGGTTCAAGGGCTCAGCTCCAAATGCCCAGTGAGGCTCATGAGGATCAAGCAAGTCCTGACAAACCATGGCTCTGCCTTGATTTCCCTCTGCTCCTGTGCAGTTCATTAGGAAGGTTTCCTTTTACACTTATGGAGAAATAGTTAAAAGACCTTCTAGGAAATATACATTCCTATTTTAAAGGGTGTCTTTTATTGCTGTTCCTATTACACAAGAGGTGATGGCAGCATTCCATGACTGATATTGATGCAGGGACTCTCCTAAGGAGGTCTGACCTGCTCAGAGAAGCTGTCCCTTGAGCTCTGAGCCAGTGTGGACAACCTTGCTCCACATTGCCCAAGCCCATCGTGTCTCTCCTCACTCACCTGGGACCTGCTTTGCTTGGAGAAGTGGCTGCACACAGCCAAAGAGAGATTTTCCTTCTTTGATTTTTGAAGCCATCTAAAACTCCTGAGTTTCCCCACTGCAATCAGACATCCTCCTCATGTGTGTGCCAAGCCCAAGCTGCCACCAAGGGCACTCCAGACTTGCCCTGGGCCAGCTGTGAGGGTGGATCATCATCCCAACCGGCACTGGGCCATTGCAAGGGACTGTTGCCATGGACACTGCAGGGACCCCACTGCTGGGTTTGGGTGCCATGGCAACCCCATCAGTTCAGGTTTCCTTGGAAACCAGCCAAGGGAGCCATTTCTGCAGCCAGGTTCCATGGCCACTTGCCTGCAGAGCTGTTGCTGCCCTCGGCTGCCATGGCAACCCTGAGGACAAAGCGGTGCCAGGGCTGTTCCAGGTACAATTGCAGTGACACTCGTTGGTGCCACCAGGTGCCATGGCAATGGCCCACGGGACCCGTTCCTTGGTTTGGTGCCATGGCAACCAATGCCCGGAGCCCTTGTGCTGGTTGGTGGCCATGGAAAGCTGCCCTGGGCCCCTTGCTCAGGGCTGGTGTCAGTGCCCAGAGCCAGAGGGGATCCCTTGCTGGGGGCTGTGCCATGGCCACCTGCCCTGTGCCGCGCTGGCCGCTCAGGCACCAGGAACCAGCAGCCACCGGCACTGCCAGGGCCAAAGGCCAGGTCAGCCAGACAGAAAGGGGCAGGGCTGGGCACTGTTTCCATGGCAACCGGCACTGGGGGGACACCTGGGTCACCTGGCCTGGCAGTTGCCATGGAAACCCCTGGCAGGGACTGAGGGCACACCCCTGGCACTGAGACACTGCTGGGCCGGGTGCTGAGCACAGGGCTGAGCACGCAGAGATGGTTTTGTTCTTGCTGAGCTGCAGCAGAGCCAAGGCCTGTCCTGCCCCTCGTCCAGCCACGCTGGGGAGGGGCTGGGGCTGGGGGAGCTGGGCAGGGACACAGCCAGGACAGGGGACCCCAACTGAGCCAGGCATACCCCAGACCAGAGCACATCATGCTCAGGGTATGAAGGGGGGCAACAAGGAGGAAGGGGGAATTTTGGAGGAGGGTTTTTGCCTTGCCAGGTAACACTTAGGCAAGAGGGGCCCTGTTTCTCCAGTGGGCAGGGTCAGTACCAAAGACACAGACACCAACTGAAGGAATTGTGTCATTTATATCATGCACAGCTGCAGAGAATTACAAAAGGATAAGCTCAACAAAGCACATCATCATTAGCAAAGAATTACAAAAGGATAAGTTCATCAAAGCACATCAACATTAGCAAACAATTACAAAAAGAAGCTCAGCAATCCATCATAACTCATCATTACATTTGGATGACTAACCCCTTGGTGAAACACTAGAGGTGTTTGTGGCAGACAAAGATTCTGGCTGACTGTCAAGGTACACCTTACAGACATCAGTAGTACTTCAGTGACACCGTTCTTCATTCTTTGTTCTCAATCTCATTGGAGTTAGGAACAAGAATTCTGTTGTCCATGGAGCTGGCACCTTTTTAATTCCAGAATAATGCCCGAGAGGCCCTTTGCTGTTCAGCTTTACCATGCTGTCTGTGGCTAACAAGGCTTGGGGGCCCTTTCCCCTCTGGCTGGAAGGGGCGGGTCCCAGTCCCTGAGGGGCACCCAGGCTCCTGGATGGAATTCCTGTGCAAGTCCCTCAGTGTCACAGCAGCCTTCACATGGAGCCCGTGGGTCAGAGCATTTTCCAAAGGGGCCCTTGGGGCAAACAGGGAGATTTGGTCTGGCAGGATGTGTAAAACAATCTCCTGTCAGATCTCCTTGTTCTCACACACAATCCTTGGCTGCAGGGACACATTCCCATTGTTCCTGCCCAGGGTTCAGGACTCAGAGTTGTCTTTCCTAGGAGCTGTTCCTTCAGCTGCCTCGGGAGGGCCATTTGGCCTCTGGACCCACACTCGGGCTCCATTATTAGGACTGCTGCATCCAAACCCTTCATCTCCACAAACGGTGGTGATTGGAGCTGGATCTCCTTTTTCACAATCCTTCTTAAAATTGCAATATTGATAATTGTGCTACCCTGTCACAGGGTTGAATAATCCAATCCTGGTCACTATTGTTTAACAGAATTACTGTAATTTCTCCTTGATATTCTGCATCAATTCCTCCTGCCATGACAGGAACACTTTTGCAAAGGCCAAGCTCCAAGGGAGCAGCTACCAAAGCAAAGTGTCCTGGAGGAATCTGAATTCCTGTTTCAGTATTGATAGCTCTCATTTGCTTTGAATTTATCCCAATTAATTCCAATGCATGAAGGCCCAGCCCTGCAGCCTCTGGGCTGCCCTGCCAGGGGCCATCCCAGCCAGAACAATTTCCCAGGCAGTCCAAGTCTCACTGCCCATGGTTGGATTTGCAAACTGGGGCAGCCGTGCACAGCCAGGGGTTTCCATTTCCCTGTGGGCCATTGTTAAGGGCATGGAGCACATCTGGGAGATGGGTTCTCCATGGGCAAAGGTTCCCATCTCCTCATTTTTTCAACTGCTCTTTTCACAACCCTTCTTTCACATCCTTTCAAGTCAATCCTGCAGCTTAATTGCATAGTCTGGAACATGAAAAACACCCTAGTGTTACATCCAAAGTTGAGCAGGGCCAAATCCTGTTACCAAATTAGTATACATGGAAAAAGCTACTATTTCACATCATTATTTATTTTTATATATTATATATACATAATGATATACATATAGACAGAGAGATACAGATATATACATATAAAATATATATAAAAACATATATATAAAGGTCTTATTATTCTATAAATACATATATTGTTATTTATTATATTGATTTTCACTTGCACAAATGCATCTGAGCTCAAGATTAAAACCTTCTTCTGTTGCTCCATGTGGGAGCATTCCAACAATCATTGTTCCTTCTGAAGGTGCTGTTTCCAATGGACTCTTAACAAATTCATCTTTGTCTGCCCAAACCCACAAGTTCTTTTCCTTTTCCATGTGCAATTTTTGGATGCATTTGAAGCCATCCAGGGGTGCAGCTTCTTTTACCCGACTGCCCCACTGCTCCCACGGGGCTCCGACCTCAGCCCACTCCAGAGCCAGGGAACTCCAGGGAAGGGCTTCCCAGCTGGGAATTTCTGATGGGACTGATTCCTCACATTTCCACTGAACAAGTGACATTTTGTTGGGATCTGGCCAGACTGGGCCAGTTTTTTTTGACCAGTGGGCAAAGTCAGCACCAAAGACACAGACTCCAACTGAAGGAATCAGTGTCATTTCCTGCAGTTCAGAGCAGCAAAGAATCCCAAAAGGAGCAGCTCAGCAATGCACCCAACCATCCCCACCAAAGATTGCCTGCAGTGATTAAGAAAGATCCAGCAGCATTTACCCTCAGCCTTTACCATCCCCCCAGATCCCACACAGCAGCTGGGGAAGCTGTCACAGCCAAGGGCTGCAGAGCCACTCCTGGGCACTGGGGAATTCCTGCAGGTGCCTCCAGCCCCAGGTGAGGCTCCAACCCCTGCTGGGAGAGGGCCCAGCTCTGACAGTGCTGAATGAACAAACTGACAGCACTGCTAGTGTGGCAACATCTGGTTTCATCCTCCTCTTGGGGCCCTCCCAAAGCCTGGCCAGGGCCCCAGGAGGAACCAAGGGAGCTGACTTTGATCCTTCAGCCCCAAACAAGGCCAGATGTCAGATTTCATGGCCTTGTCTGGCTTCTAAATACACAAAGGTCAATACATGTTTCACTAAGGAGTGCATACATCCATCACAGTGCTAATGACCATGCCTATTTCATTGGGAGCAGATACAAAGATAACCTTTGCTTGGAAGGTTCATCCAGAGGCCACCTTTGGGCTCAGGGCCTGCTGTCCAGGCCTCACTCAGGGCTGGTGTCCAGGCCTTGGCACTTCAGGGACGTGGTTTAGTGCTGGGCTTGGCACTGCTGGGTGGACCGGCTGCACTGGGTGAGCTCAGGGGCTTTTCCAAACAGAAAGGATTCTATAATTCCATTATTCCATCTGCTGAATTCAGCTAGGTCCATGTTAGCAGCATTATTTGCTCAGAAAGTCTCCTTGCCCAGCTCCTGTGGCCTGAGGCTCAGCTCCTTCAGCTCCTGGTGCTGAGCTGCTCATGCTGAACGAGACGACTCGGAGAGAAGAACACAGTCCATCAATTCCTTCTGGGACACGGACAGGGAGGCTGTGCAA
>JALJVW010003510.1:0-11895 GCA_024865655.1 Emberiza elegans
TTTCTGATGCAGGGGAGGTGATGCTCATAGGCTCTGACAGGTTCATGGGGTTCTGGTCAGTCACAGAACTATTTCCAAAACAATGAATTTTACAAAAATGTGGAAATTTCAAACACAAGACTTTATTCAGTTTCCTACTATTGGAGACTGGCAGAAAGGGGTTAAATATTAAATGTTGTTTATGAATTATGGTTATGAGTTTTGTCAAGTGCCTGAGACATTGAACTGTTTCTGTTTTTTGATTAGGCTCACAGGAGATCCCTAATGTGCTTTCAGCCACTCTGCCCATGGACAGCACCAGCATCACCTTTGCTGGACCCATCAGGCTCAGTCTGACCTGTCCTTTCTCCAAGCTGAAAACAGAACATGCCCCCAGCCAGTGCCCTGCAAGCAGGCAGGGTTCTGTAAGGCCAAGGAGAGTGCACAGATATTTGGGGTCTGTGAGTGTTGGCAGGGAGAGATCAGGCACATCAAAACAACTGCAGGAGGAAAATTTCCAGGAAGCAGAGAGAAGATCAGGCAATGAGAGGAAACAAAACCCAGCAATGCTGTGGCAGGGAGAGTTTGGAGATGTCCACAGGATCCCCTCCAGTGCAGCCCCTCCCTCTGAACAAGCCCCCTCCCTCCTGTGCCCCAGCCCAGCCTCTGCCCTCAGGGCCGGGGCTCCAAGGCGTGCAGCCCCTCCTGTGCAGGCAGAGCTGCAGCAGAGCCGTGGGGCAGCTCTGCAGCCCCGGGCCCAGTTCCCTCTGCAGAGCACAGGGCTGGGAGCAGCTGCCCGGCCCTGGGGGGCTCTGGCAGGGGCACAGCTGGCTCAGGGTGACGCTGTCCCCAGTGCCCGGCTCTGGGCAATGCTGTCAGTGCAGCCAGGGAAGGAGCTGCATCTCCCTTCATCCAATGCCATCATAAGGACACTTGGAAGTCTCCCTGAGATTTCAGTCCCAGCTGGGAGCTTCAATTTAGGGTGCAAACTTGTCCTAGTGCCTCTCTGAGTTATAACATTGATGGGGAAAGGCAGAGGTGTTGTGACACTGAAATGCTGTTGGGCTGGTGGAATGAGCAATGTGAGTCCTTAGCTACAAATGTGGAGCTGAGCTGTGCTGAATCCATCTGCTCTCAGCAGTACCTGGGGATATTTTAAGGGGGAGCATGGGAAGGTGATCACCCTCCACCTGAGCAAGGTTAAAACCCAGAGAAATTCTGAACAGGTCAGAATGACAGACCATCTCCCCTCACTCTCCATTCATCACTTTGCCTCACAGAACTTGTTCTGTTCTCCTGATTGGGCAGCAGAATTGCTGAGGGTTTCTGATATCCAAGAATACCAGGAGAGACATGGGAGGAGCTCAAAAAGAAAAACCTCAGATCTTGAAAATAATAAACAAATGTCTGTGTGTTAAAGGGGGGTATGGGAAATGGCTTTGATTTTGTTTACAGGTATCTCCTCTAACTCTTCATTGTTTTTTCTCCATGAACAGGTCCCCATGTGCAGCCCCAGCAAATGTCCAACAGCAGCTCCATCAGGCACTTCCTCCTGCTGGCATTGGCAGACATGCGGCAGCTGCAGCTCCTGCACTTCTGCCTCTTGCTGGGCATCTCCCTGGCTGCCCTCCTGGGCAACGGCCTCATCATCAGTGCCGTAGCCTGCGGCCACCACCTGCACACACCCATGTTCTTCTTCCTGCTCAACCTGGCCCTCACTGACCTGGGCTCCATCTGCACCACTGTCCCCAAAGCCATGCACAATTCCTCTGGGACACCAGGAACATCTCCTACACAGGATGTGCTGCACAGCTCTTTTCTTTTTGTTCTTCATTTCAGCAGAGTATTTCCTCCTGACCATCATGTGCTATGACTGCCACGTGTCCATCTGCAAACCACTGCACTACGGGACCCTCCTGGGCAGCAGAGCTTGTGCCCACATGGCAGCAGCTGCCTGGGCCAGTGCCTTCAATTCACTGCTGCACACAGCCAATACATTTCCCTGCCCCTGTGCCATGGCAATGCCCTGGGCCAGTTCTTCTGTGAAATCCCCAGATCCTCAAGCTCTCCTGCTCCAAATCCCAATTCAGGGAACTTGGGCTTCTTGCAGTTAGTGCCTGTTTAGTATTTGGCTGTTTTGTGTTCATTGTTTTCTCCTATGTGCAGATCTTCAGGGCTGTGCTGAGGATCCCCTCTGAGCAGGGACGGCACAAAGCCTTTTCTACCTGCCTCCCTCACCTGGCCGTGCTCTCCCTGTTAATCAGCACTGCAGCATTTGCTTACCTGAAGCCCCCCTCCATGTCCTCCCCATCCCTGGATCTGGCCCTGTCAGTTCTGTACTCGGTGGTGCCTCCAGCCCTGAACCCCCTCATCTACAGCCTGAGGAACCAGGAGCTCAAGACTACAGTGTGGAGACTGATGACTGGATGGTTCCAGAAACATTAAACTGCTGGCCAATTTCTGCAAATCACTTGTAATAAAAGTAATCTTTGATACTTCTTTTTGGTTTGATTGTGGGGTTTTTTCTTTTGTTTTATTTTTAAATATTGTCCAAATAAATGTCAATGTTTGTGCCATTTCTCATTTTGTTTCTCTCCACCTTCCCTGTGGCCACAGACTGTGTCAATGAGGGCTGTCTCTTGGTGGCTTTAAAGGAACTAAAGGATCTCCCAGCAGAGTTTTCTGCAGAGATGCCCTTTGTTGCCTTCTCTGGAGCTGCAGCAGCAATGTCTGTGTGCAGAGCTGGGGGCAGATCAGTGCTGGCCCAGCAGCTGTGCCCAGCAGCAGCAGCAGCACTTGGTGTTGCCAGTGCTGCTGCCGTGGCCCTGCCCCGCTGCCCTGGTGGCCCTGGTGTTGCTGTAGGGCCTGAGTGCTCTCGGGGCCGGGCACAGCCCTGGGGTGGCAGTGCCGGGGCTGCAGCAGGGACAGGCCATGGGCACTGCTGGGGCAGCACTGACGCCTCAGGCCAGGCCCTGGGGGCTCCAGGCTCCTTGCCCAGGCTCTCTCAAGAACACGGCCAGGCCAATGCTCAGCACAGAAAACCCCTGTGAGCAGCCCCAGGCTGGCCGTGGGCAGGCTGGGGGCAAACAGCATGGCTGGGGCTCTGCAAGGGCCCTGGGGAGATGGGAAGGAGCAGCAGAGCAGGGGCTGATCCATCCCCAGTGCGCTGGACAGCCCAGGGCAGCATCCCAGAGCATCCTCATGGAGCTGCCAACAACATCCCCCCTCTGCAGCCCTGGCCTCTCCCCCAGCTCTCACAGGTGCCCCATCCTTGCAGGCACAGACACGGCAGCACTGGCTCAGCAGCCCCTGTTTGCATTGCACACAGCAGGCCTGTGGAGCACCCCATGCTGTTGCTGTGGGGACATGAACCTGAGGGAGCACAAATGCCATCAGCCCCTGGGGCCAGCAAGGGCTGGGGACACCAGGGAAACCACTCAGCTTTGTCCTGGCCTCTGCACTCAGCCAGAAAGTTTGTTCCCATCAGCTGGGAGTTTCCTGTCCCACTGCAGACGCTGTTGCTCAGAGCCAGGGCTGCCTGGCAGCCACCCCAAACTGCCCTCAGCCATTTCCTTGGCTTCACCTTTGCTTTTTACTCTTCCTGCTACAAATTTCTTCCTCTTGCCCAGCCCTGTTCCCTCCCCTGCAAACAGCCCATCCCTGTTTGCCCGTTTCTCTCTGGCCCCACTCCCCATTGCAGTTCCTGACGTGGCACCATGGGAACATCCCTTGGGAGCAGGATCATCCTACAAGTGCTGCAGGAATTGTCTGCAGGCTCCTGCAGTGCCTGGTGCTGCTCCCTTGCCAGAGGCACCCCAGGCCAGGGGGGCACATCTGGGCTGCTGTGTCTGGCTCTGGGGCTCCCTGTTCTGGGCAATGAGGAGGAGCTGCAGAGGCTCTGCAGGACTGACAGGATGGGCTTTGGGGCTGGCAGGAGAAGCTGAGGGACCTGGGCTGCTGGAGCTTCTGAAGAGGAGGCCCAGGGCTCATCCTGCAACTGCTCCAAGGGTGGTTTCAGAGAATCCCAGAATCAGCAAGGTTGGAAAAGACCTTGGAGATCATCAAGTCCAACCTGTGCCCTGACACTGCCTTGTGTCCCCTGAGCCTCCTCTTCTCCAGGATAAACAACCCCAGCTCCCTCAGCCACTCCTCACAGGACTTGTGCTCCAGACCCCTCCCCAGCCTTGTTGCCCTTCTCTGGACATGCTCCAGCCCCTCCATGTCCTTCCTAAATTGGGGGGCCCAGAACTGGACACAGCACTTGAGGTGCTGCCCAGCCCATGCCCAGCTCAGGGAAAGAATCCCTGCCCTCCTCCTGCTGGCCACACCATTCCTGATCCAGGCCAGGAGCCATTGGCCTTCTTGCCCACCTGGGCACACTGCTGCCTCATGTCCAGCCTGCTGTCCATCAGTCCCTGCAGGTCCCTTTCTGCCTGGCTGCTCTCCAGCCACTCTGTCCCCAGCCTGTAGTGCTGCAGGGGTTGTTGTGGCCAAAGTGCAGGACCCGGCACTTGGACTTGTTAAACCTCACCTTGTTGGATTTGGGCCCTGGATCCAGCCTGTCCAGGGCCCTGTGCAGAGCCCTCCTACCCTCCAGCAGATCAACACTTCCAGCCATTTTGGTGTCACCACAGTTTCATGAGGTCCCAGAGTGTCCCAATGGTCTCCATGATTCCATGAGGCCTCCCAGTGTCACAATGTCCCTTTGGTTCCATGGGGACCTTTGTCACAAAGTCCCTTGGATCCTTGGGCCCTGCAGTTTCAATGTTCCCTTGGTCCCCAAGGCCCTGCAGTGTCACAATGGATCCTTGGTTCCATGAGGTCTGGCAGTGCAGCAATGCTCTCCTTGGTTCCATGGTGTCACAATGGCCTCTTGGTCCCAAGGGGCACTGTTGCTGCCTGTGATGGTGGAAGCAACTTTCCCTGAGAGTGTTTTGTGCTAATGGCTCGGAGCTACAAGAGCACCCACCTACACACACACAGACACACACACACACACACAGACACACACACACAGACACACACACATATGCAGCAGTTCAGCAGTGAAGACATGGGAGGGTCCAGGCATGGAGTTCAAACGAGGGTTTTTTAAGGTCTAATGCTCCAGGAAGGTCTAGGGGTTAAAGACAAAGACAAAGGAGGTTTTAGGGTAAAAATACAGGAAAAGAGGGGGTGGAGGAGAGCATCAAGAATCTAAGGATTTAGGGGCGGTGTGCAGGGAAGGGATTGAGGGTTTACAGGTGGTATACAGGGAAAGGGACTGATAGGGAATGCCAGGGTGGGTAGGCAGGGACATAAACCAAAGGGAAGACAGGGAAGAGAGAACTCTCTAGAACATGAACATATCAGGGTAGAAGGGTTAGGAAAGGCCAACAGGCCAATGGGGAGGACAGAACTGGGACAAATTGCCAGAGTGCTGCATAGCACCCTGGGGGAAGCTTCTTTCCTCACCCTGAGGTGTGAGGAATTCCCAGAGCCTAAGGTGCATCTCTCCAGGGCATTGCTTTTGCCCTCTTCCCAGTAGGCTCACAGGCCTACAACTCTACAACTCTTCCTTTTTGTTTAATTAAAAGGCACCTCTTATGGATTTCTGTAAGTACTTTATAAAACAAGGGAACATAACTAACATAACAATAACTAAAACTCATAAGAGTTTTACTAAAGTAAAAACTCAAAAAGGAAATAGTACGTAAGATTAGGATACAACTGAAATAATTGAACGGGTAGGAACTAATTAAAAAATGTATTTTTTGTGGAATGCAAGTCCAGTAGGAAGTTGTATTGTTCAGGCAGTGTAGAGCTGTTCTCTTTTTCAGGTTATTGGCTTGTATCTATGCACCGTGTTTTTTGTCCTTCTTTTCCACACCACTTGTGCTTGCCATCATGGCTTTTGGTGAGGCTCATTATTCTTGTAGGACAGGGACCCCTCTCACAGTCCCTACATGCCTTGCAATGCTTCTTATCAGTCATGGATTCCTGCTTTGGGTTCCTCCCTCTTTTGGATTGGACATATATATACCAGGGTCTCAATCTCCTATTACCTCCCAATCACCTTCCCTGGGCAGCTTGCTACCCATCCCTGCCCAGTGATCCTCAGGCTCGGTGTTAGAGTCTGGGGAATCGCTGTCTCTAGTGAGGAGGAGGGCCTGCTGGTAGAGGAGCAGTGCTCCTGGATAACCAGTCCTGGCCCGTGTCGTGGGCTGCTGTCAGCCAAGATGGCTGCCTTCCGGTCACCATCATGTCCACTTCCAGCTCTGGTGATGTACGAATCCAGAAGTGTCATGGCTGCCAGGGGTGGAGCCTGGTGTGGAGAAGGTGGAGACCACGAGGGGAAAGGCAGGGGGCCTGCGTGGGAAGGGTGGTACTGATGGGGGGATCCCAATACAGGGATGACCATCGATGCGATGGGTGGTGGGGGAATGGGTAGGGTAAGAGCCCAATGATGGAGGAGCAGCAAAGGACAGAGGAGAGGTGGGAAAGTGGCCATTTTGGGGTGCAAGGGTGGGAAAACTTTGATCAGGAGAGGACAAAATGGTGGGGCTGGCAACGTTGCCAGCACCATTTTGCAGGGTAACAGCAACTGGGGGAGATGAAGGAGGGTATGCAGGCATAGGAAGAAGGTTGCGGGGAAGGTCCAGAGCTGCATGGCCAGTCCCGTCCTGGTAAGGGGAGAGAGGAGATCGGGAGGCATCAGGGACATGGCAGAAACCTTGTGCTGAATAGCAACATCCGCCTGTTGATGGCTCCTCAGGCGGGGAAGAGGGGGATCGGGGAGAGGATGAAGGGGAAGAGCTTTTGAACTGGGGACCCAAAACTTTTCCCGAATTTTCCCCTGATTTTTTAACTGAGTCATAAATAGAATAAAAAAGAAGATAAAACTTTTTGCCATAAATGGAACGAAAAAGAGGATAAAACTTCCCCACTTAAATTTTCCCCTCATTTTAAAAAAAATAACTTGATCCCAACCATATCCCAAATCTCAAGCGATAAAACTGATTCCTTTGTAACATAAAATATTTGAAAATAAAATGAACAAAAGCTTTCAAATTCCCCTTTGAAAAATGAATTCCCTGAACATCAAGGGTTAATGTAAATTGGATATAAATCTCCTGCTGCAGAACGGTGAGTTTTGTACCCATTCTGCAGTCTTCCCACCCTCAAGATTTAAAATGAGAAAACAAAAGAAAAGGGGGATACTAACTCCAACATACTCACCCATTGGTGGGTCAAGAAAGGATCTCGTGGGGATCTGTTGAGGAGAGCGATCCTCCATTCTGTGACTCTGGGAGGGTTGCAGGTCTCTCCCCTCAGTGTGCCCAGATAAAACTCAGAGGTTGCATTAGGGTAGTGGCTGACCTGAAGGCGACTTAGATTGCAGCGATGTGGAGATGATCTTCAGGGGTACCAGACGAAGGTCCCTGTTTGGGTGCCACCTGTTGTGGTCTGCAGTGGTGGTGGACGCAACCTTCCCTGAGAGCATCTTGCATGAATGGGCAGGAGCCCTGAGACCACCAGCACACACACAGATACACACAGACACACACACACACATATACAGACAGACACACACAGACACACACACACACACACACAGAGCAGCTCAGCAGTGGAGACAGTGAGGGAGGATCTAGGCATGGAGTTCTAATGTGTTTTATTTTAGGCGATGCTGAAGAGGTCCAGGGGCCAGAGACAAAGACAAAGGAGGCTCCATGGGTAAAAATACAGGAAAAGAGGGGCAGAGAAGAGCATCAGGGATCCAATGGTCTGAGGGCTCAGGGTCGTACACAGGGAGGGACCAATAGGGAATGGTAGATTGGATAGGTAGAGACATAAATCAATGAGAAGACAGGGAAGGGAGAACTTGTGAGAACATGAACATATAAGAGTAAAAGGGGTAGGAAAGGCCAACGTGCCAATAAGGAGGACAGAACTGGGACAAATTAACATAGTGCTGCAGAGCACCATGGGGGAAGCTTCTTTCCTCACCCTGAGATGTGAGGAACACCCAGAGTCTAAGGTGCATCTCTCTAGGGGATTGCTGTTGACCTCTCCCCAGTAAGCTCACAGGTCTCCAAACACACTCAAGAGTTGTCTGGGGCCATTCATCATTTCTCTGCTCTCCAGCACCAAGGAAATCAACTCTAGCTGCAGCTCTGAGCTTGTGCCCATGGCAACCACCCCAGCAATGGGGCTCCATGGAGCTGCTCTCAGGAAATCCCCCAAGAGCTGGGGAGTGCCCCAAAACTGCCTCGGAAACGTGAGATACCCCAGCATCTCTTCATGAACATGGAATATCCAAAAACTCACACAGTAACAGGCTCCCCCTCCCTTTATCATCCCCAAACTTTGGCTGTCTCATTCCAGACCCCAGCCCACCTCCCCAGTCCCAACCTCAACCCATCCCACCCCTGCTGGACATCAAGACCCACTTCCCAAGCCATATTTCCCCCATTTTCCACCTCCCAAACCCCATCCCACCCATCCTGCCCCAATGCCCATCTCACCCCTCCTGATTTGCATCCCACTTCATCCAATATCCTTCCAACCCCATTTCACCCTGTGGGGCTGTGGAATTGTGTAATTTTGGGATGGGATCGAGTAGTTTTCAGTCACATTCAGCAGTTCTGAGCTGACAGATCAATCCCTCTTGTCTTTTGGAGTGCCAAGAAGTAAAAAACAATTAAACCAAATACACCCCCCCCCCCATATCCTCCCAGATATCTCCCAGAATCCAAGATTCCCCCAAAACACAAGTAAAATGTGAGGCTTTAAATGCCTTTGATGAATTTGTTGATTTTTACCCCAATTTTCTGTGTTTTGAAGGGAGGAAGATAAATCAAAATATAATGAGAGGCAAAAAAAAAGGAACACAAACCACTTCCAACTGTGTATCACTGGGAAAGTGGGTCACCAGGTCTCTGACCAATGTGGGTCCCTGATGGGGATGGAGTTGGAGCAGTGCATGAAGCTCTTCTGCAGTCAGGGCTCTCACAGGGCTTCCCACACTGGTGCCTCCCGTTGGTGTCGGGTAAAGAACGAGTGGTCTGAGAAGCTCTTCCCACACTGGGGACACTAAAGAGGGCCTCTCCCCAGTGTGGATGCAGTTGATGGTGGGTGATGAGGGTGGAGTTGTGCCTGAAGCCCATCCCACAGTCAGGGCAGCAGAAGGGCCTCTCTCTGTGTGAATTCGTTTATGTACAAGGAGGTGGGTGCTGGTGTGAAACGTCTTCTGACACTTGGGACACTGGTGGGGCCTCTCCCTGGTGTGGAACCTCTGGTGGACAACCAGGTCGGACCTGTGGCTGAAGCTCATCCCACATTCCCCACACTCGTAGGGCCGTTTCCCAGTGTGGATCCTCTGGTGGCAGATCAGGTTGAATCTCTTCCTGAAGCTCTTTCCAAGCACTCATAGGGCCTCTTGCTGTCCTGAAGCTGCTCATGGGCCACCAGCTCTGAGCTCTGGCTGAAGCTCTGTCCACCTTCCTGGCACAGGGTGGGTCTTTCCTCCTCTGGGCACCCTGGCCTGGGTTTGGAGCCCTCCTTCTGTGGGATCTCTGGGGCTTTTCCTCCCCATTGGATTCCTGTGCTGTGAAGTATGCCCAAAATGGCCTCTTCCAGGAGCTTCTGTTGTGGGGATTTGTCCTCCTGGTCTCCATCCTCAGCTCCTGCTCTGGGGAGGAAGGACAAGGACACGATGGGATTTGCCTCCGTGCCAGAGGGAAGGGGAAGGAGATCCCCCCAGTGCATCCCCAGCAGGATGGCGTTGGCAGCAGGGTTGTCCTGCAGCCGGGGGCTGTGCTGGGCTGGGAGATGGAGCAGGAGAGAGGGGGAAAAGGAAACTGACTTCCTCCTCACCTGCCTGGGTGTCCCGGGGCATCTTCCTCTTCCTTGCAGCCTTCTCCTCCTCCATCCAGCCAAGGTTTGGGAATGGGAAATCCTGGTTTGGGGAAAAACAAGGTGTGAATGCCTTGGGCTGGGGATTCCTCCCGCCCAAATCCATCTCTAGAAGTCATCTGGTGTCCATGAAAACCTTCAAAAATCAAGACTGAATAAAAAAAAAGCCACCAGGAATGTCCCATTTCCAATCTCATCCCTCTGGGGTTCTGGTGGTCCCTGTCTCAGGGCTGCTGGGGATCCCATGGGTCCTGGGGATCCCCCCTCTCCAGGGTCCTGCTTAGGGATGCTGGGGGGTTTTGGGGTCCCCTTCTCCAACCTCACCCCAGACCAGCCACTTGGGGATCTCCCCTCTTCCCACTGCCCTGTCCTGTTTTAGGGCAAATTTGGGAGAAAATCTCCAAAAAGTTTCTAGAAAGCAGATTCAAGCAGCCCCTCCCCCAACTGGATCGAGAAAATATTTCCTTGGAGAAAAGGGGAAAAAACCTGTTTATTTAACAGGCAAAGCATTCCCCAGCACAAAAAATGAACAATATTAAACAATAAAACTCTTGCTGCTCCAAAAGATAACAAACTCAAAAAGTCCCTCTGTGGGCTGTAGCTCAGCTCACTCAGTCTCTTATCAGTCTCTTATCAATCCCTCCAGCACTGGAAACAGCCCAGGGGTCCTGGGGAACAGGTGGGGGTCTGCCGGTGGTGTTCTGGGTGTTTTCAGTCCAGAGCAGGTTTAAACAGCTCCAAAGAAAAGAAAAACCACAGTCAGGGAACTTCTCTGCCTCCCAGACAAAAAACTAACTAAAAGCAAAGGAGGCTCTGTCTGTCTGTCTAGATCCACAGACAACTGATACCTTAGGGTTTTAAGTTTTTCTGTTCTGTTTTGGTGTGGAAAGCTTTTATATTAAGTGTTACTGGGATCTTTTCACAGAGTGGTGAACAAAAACAATCCTGCTCTAGCTGGAGACTCAAGGACAAGTCTCTTCAAAAATTCCTTAAACAACATGAAAGAGGAGGGCAGGCAAGCAAGCAAGGAGGATGAAACTTCATAATCATCAGTCTATTAATTGGGCAGTTAACTCCTATATGCAAATGGACTAAAACTTCAGTCCAGGCTCAGATCTCAGACCACCCCTCTTTTGCTCCCATCTTGGAGCCAGCCACAACTCCAAAGAAAAGAAGTCCAGGGAAAGGCATTTGAAAAAAAACTTCATTCCTCTTAGCTCCGTCTGGCCTCTGTTCCAGCTCCTTCTGCATCACGCAGTCCAGGAGCTGGAATGTGGAGGAGTGAGTGCAGTTTCTGAAAACAAACTGCAGCTTCTTCCTCCTCCCTTCACTCTCAGAACCAGCCTTAAAGGTGCAGAACTCATTTCTGGGCTAAACGGACCGATGGGGTACGAGCATCATGAAGTCACCCCAGGACATGCCCTGTCAGGGTCAGGGGTCCCGTCCCTCCCCTCATCTCCGGGCTGCCGGGGTCCCCAGCTCCGGGATCGCCCCTCCCCTCTCCCTCCCCGGGGTCCCCTGTTCCAAGCCCGGCTCTGGGGTGGGGATCCCCAAAACCAATGTCCCGCCCCGTCGGTACCAGGCCATCCCCACGTGGACCCCCAGGACCCTCCGAGGCGATCGTGGCTCCTCTCCCTGAACAAGCTCCTCTTAGGGGCGGAGATATCCGGGCTTAAGTCCAGGATCTGCCAGGCTCAGACACTCTCAAAAAACCCTCCTGAGACACCTGGCTGGAGTTATTTGGGAATTTAGCAACATGAGCTGGGCTTCTTGTGGGACTTTCAGCAGCTGTTGTTCCTCACCTTGGAGTGAATGAACCTTGTCAGTCTTGCTGGTATCATTTGCTCCCTCTCACTCAGTGATTTTAACAAAAGATTTCAAGCAAGGACAGAGAGGAGGGAAAACCATGCCGTTGTCAAAGGCACTAGTCAGAAAACAGTGGCCTGAACTCACTTCGTGTCAAAATAACGTCATAATCTGTTAAGAAACTTTGAGAGATTCATCTGTCCCAATAAAGGT
>JALJVW010003512.1:0-24912 GCA_024865655.1 Emberiza elegans
GGCACTGGCCCAAGCTGTGCACAGAGGCTGTGGGTGCCCCATCCTTGGGAACAGGCCTCCCCAAGGTCTGGGGAAGACTGCTCAGCTTGGAACGAGATGATCTTCAGGTCCCTTCCAAGCCCAACCATTATTGGGATCCCCAGTGTCCACTTCAGTTGACCCTGGACTCCTGGAGGCCTGTGATGTCACATCTTGTGGTTCCAACTGGAACTGCCAGCACCCAGCAAAACTGCCAACTCAACCACTGGCCCTTGTGTCAGCCCACCGTTGGAAGACTGCTCCTGCTCACTCCTGTCCCCTTCTTGTCACCTGCCCCTGCTACCCCCATCAGTCCTAGCAATAGAGCTACCTGGTGCTTGGATCTTGTCATCCATTGCTGCAGAATGCTCTTTTTGTCCCAGTGAAGGTATGGTGCCATTCCATGGAGGTGGACACCTCCAACTGCCTGGGTGGGCTGCAGCTCTGTGGGGATGGTGTGGGACAGGGACCCCACTCTGAGGTTTTGCTACCTCTGCAGGCTGTCACAGACGGAGAGGAAGAGATGGAGGTGGATATCCGGATGTGGAAGGAGGATGTTGGAAATGGAGGAAGAAGTTTGGACTGGAGGAAGACATGGAGATTGGGTCCGGATGTGGAAGGAGGATGTGGAAATGGAGGAAGAAGAGACTGAGAGGAAGAGGAAGAGATGGAGGTGGATGAGGATGGGGAAGAGGAGATGGACATTGGAAAGTGCATTGAGGACATGGACATTGATGAGGCAAGATGAGGAAGAGGCCATGATTTTGGGATGAAGACCAATGCCAACAGCAGGACAGGTATGTGGTCCCTTGAGGAGGAGAGTGGGTCCCCTGCTGCCAGGCTGGAGCTGGGCTGGTCCCTGCTCAGGGACATGGCACCCCGTGCACTGGAGTCTGGTGGCCATCCACAGCCTGTCCTGTGCTCACTTTGGGCCACTCAAGCTCCATCCCAGACCCAGCCAGGCTCAGCTCTGGTAGCAGGGTCCCACTGTGCCAGCGTGTGCCAGCCTGGGGGCACATGGAAGAGCCCTCTGTGCCTGACTGCAGTGACCATGGACCTTGCTTTTCTTGCAGGACTGATGGACATTCGGGACAGAGATGCCACCCTTTTGTACATAGTTTTTACAGTTTGTTTTCTTCAAAAATAGATAGGATTTAGGATGTTTTCTACAATTACATTTCATATATTTTTGCTAGATAGGTTCTTATGTATATACGTTCTATGGATTGTTGTTGTTACAAATGTTCTTACAATGTAAAAGTGTTCTGTATTGTTGTTGATGTTCTTCTGTAAATAAACAAGTTTTCTTTTTCACACACCAGTTCTCTTTTCATTTGCTTTGGGCACAGGCAGCATTTGCAAAGTTGTGGTTTCCACTTGCTCCAGGTTCCCAGGCCTGGAGGTCCCTGGGGGAGCTGGCACAGCCACCCCAGGAGTGGGGGTCCCTGTGCACAGAGGGGTCCCACTGACAGAGGTCACCCTCTCCTTGCAGTTTCTCTGCACACACCTGGTAGCTGCAGGGGCAAATCCCAGCGTGTCCTGTCCCATGGGATCCCATGTTGGAGCAGGGCTGTGCCTGCCTGCTCCTGCAAAGCCTCAGCCATGGCTCTTCCCTGGGGAGCCCCAGGGCTAAGGAGGGTGCACTGGGCTGTGGGCAGCCCCTGTTGCCGGGCACCCTGAGGGGCTGGACCAGCCTGGAGGGAGCCCCAGCCCTACATGCACCGAGATTTCCTTTGGAAACCCCCTCTGTCCCCAGACTGCTCCAAGCACAGCAGGAATTGATCCTCCTACTTCAAGGTGTTAATTGGCACAAATTTGTCCCTTGGACTTTCTAGTACAGCAAATGTCAGCACTTGTAATCCCTGTTCTGCACTCCCTGCTCAGGCAACAAAACTTCTGAACCTGACAGAACATCTTTAATTAGCACCAACCTGCAGAGAGCTATGGGGGAGAACCCACCCGCAACCACCCAGAGAAACACCTGACCTTGATAGTCTGGGGCAGAGCTGAAACTAAAGCATTCTAATGCCAAGAGAGAGGATTTTTTATTGCTGAATTCATTCTCCAAGAACAATAATGAAAGCTTTTGGTCTCCTCACCTGCCACAGATGTGTATTGCCAAGGTCTGCTTCTGGGTTATGACTGATTTTTATTAATCTGTTCAGAACTCTGATGCTGTTCCTGGCTAAGGCAGAGAGATGATATTTCAGAGCCAGATGAGCTCAGCACAGCTTGTGCAACACACAATTTCAGACCCAGACATTCAGGCCATGCAAACTGATACTTTTTCATCTCTGTGCAAAGATCAGCATTAGGACATCACTGACACCAGACACACTTCTCAGAGCTGTCCCTTTCCTCCAGCTCTCCCCAGTCACTTCACAGACTTCACCCCAAGCAGTTTATCTCTGATAGAGTTCAGTGAAACATGGGGATTGAATCCTGGTTTTTCTTCATCTTCTCTGAGCTGTCTCCAGACACGGTGTGTGGGCACTGTCTGACAGCAAAACATTAACCAACCTCCTGACACTGAGGTTCATGTCACAACTTTTCATCAAAAGCAGCAAAAAATGATTCCCACTGTGTCCCAAAGCTCCATGGGGTTTGTGTGCCTTCACCAGCACCAGCCCAGTGCACAGGAATTTCAAGATACAGAAGGAATCAGCCAAGAAAAACATCAGTTTGCATGGCCCAGATCAGGGAACACTGGCAGACTCTGGTAACCCAGACTCTGCATTTAGCTTTGGCCTCCAGGGGCTGGGACGGGGCTCCTCCCAGTTTCTGGCTTGGCCCCAGGTTCTCAAGATAATTAAAAGCAGCATTAGGGCAGGAATGGAGAACTGTCCCACCACAAAATTTCTCTTTTCAGGCCTGACAATTCCAGCCGGGAGAGAGGAACCGTGTCCCAGAGAGGGGAAATCAGCCCAGTAATCAAGCCTAGGTATAATGAGGGGACCCAATGTGTCTGTGGGCAGGGATGGGAAGCATCTGCATGTCTTACTTGAGGGGGCTCCAATTTCATCCAAGGACCATGGGCTCCTCCTCATCCTCCTCTCAAATCCTTCTCCCCATCTGGGACCTGTTCGACAAACGTGGTGCTGAATTTTTAAAGCAAAGTGGAAGCTGGTCAGAGAGTGGTTTGCAATGTTCTCCTCAGAGGACAGACTTCCATGTCCTGAACAGGGTCTTCCTCGTCCACCTCCATCATCTCTTCCCTTTCCAGCTCCATGTCCACTTCCATGTCCTCCACAGTGTCTCTGGCAGTCTGCAACTTGCAGCACAATCTCCCAGTGGGCTTCCTGTCCCACACCATCCATTCCCACATGGCTGCAGCCTGCCCATGCCGGGTGCCCCTGCCTGGAATGGCACTACAGCCTCCCCTGGCACAGCAGTGCACATCCTGCTGGGATTCTCACCAGAGCAGGCGGCAGGAAAAGCCCAGGCAGCAGCAGCAGCTCAGCACTGTGGGTCAGAGCGCAGAGCGAGCAGCAACTACCCTTGGCAGAACATCCGGTGAAGTGTCTGCTCTGCCTCGTTTCCAGGCCCTGGACGTTTCCACCTGGAACCCTCTGGGAGCTGTGATGTCACTGAAATTTCAGGGCCTCTCTGCAATGGGAGATTTGGGCAGAGCAAATCAAATCCTTGAATGGTTTGGCTTGGAAGGGACCCTAAATATCATCTGGTTCCAAGCTGAGCAACCTCCCAGTACCAGCAGGTTGCTGCTCGGCCTCTGTCCCACCTGGCCTTGATTTTTCGTGGGCATGGGGCATCCACAGCCTCTCTGCACTGGGTCCCTGTGCATTTCAGGGACAAACACCCTGACGTAAAGAACTTCTTCCCATCATCAAATCTCTTCCAGCTCTTGCAGTTTGGTCCCATTCCTCTGTGTCCTGTCACTAAAGTTCCTGACAAAGTGTCCTCTCCCACTTTCCTGTGGGTCAGGCTGTTCCTGCAGATAAAACATGTGTGGCTGAACGTGCAGACAGGAGAGAGAAGGCCAAGCTCCCAGTCAGAGACAATGGGGAAAGTGGCATGAGAGATGAGAGAAGAGGGAAAAAGTAGAGACGTGCAAGGCTTCACGTTGTGTGGGCTGCAGGACTCATGCCTTTTATTAGAGTGACATTACTTATGAAGCTCCAGTTACTTTTCACTACTTATTACAATCTAACTACACACTGATTCACAAACTACTTCCCACTCTGATTGGGATGGACAACACCCTAGTGAGACAACTATTACTCCATCAAGACCTGATCAAAATCCTCGAGAAAATCAAGGAAAGCAGACAGAAGACCCTAGTGACTGTTCATCATGACGTAAAAAATATACACCGAGTTATAGAGAGAGTGAAGCAAGATGGCGAGTATAATTGGTGGGATACTCTCACCACCAGAGGTGTCCTAAATGGTATGCGCCATCCCATTGTCGTTCTTTTCATTCTGGTCATGCTTGGTTTTATTCTGTTAGTAATGCTATTTGTTATGAATTGGGATATGAGAAAAAAGTTAAGGAAATTAGCACCTATAATTAGGGCACATAGTTTAACTGATGAAGCAGCTTACTTAACGCTTGTTCTTAGGAATGAACTAAAAGATTTAATGAACAAAATTGGTAAGAAAAGAGATGGGGAATTGTAATAAGTAGCAATAGGTTTGTTCATTAATTAAACTAATAGATGAATAATTTTAGAGTATAAAAGTAATAGTAAGTAGTTAAAACTATTTGTAATGAAACAATAGAACTGCTTAGCCAGCAAAAAACATATAGTGCTTAGAATTGCTGAGCTCAGCAGAAAATGCCAAAGTACTTTTAGAAACATATGGTCTTAGTTAACCCTTTATAAGGAAAAGCCCATTGTGAAGACCCCCTCCTCTCTTTAGACACCGAGAAGAGAAGCAATAAAAGCCTTTAATTTGAAAAGGGGGTCACCAGACTGGCTTCTGATCATCCTCCCCCTTCTGCTGAACTCTTTTTGTCACTGCTTGCTTTATAATCAAATAAATTCTAATTGGAAAAAGAAATTTGCATGGTAAGATTCTTATTTATTACACATTTGTGCACATAAAATGCCAAAGCCAAGAGCATTTCCTTGTTTAAATCATGTCATTTGTCTTATTATTTCCTTCCCATACAGTTGCATGGATTTGGTGCTGGCTCAACACTCAGAATGTTGACAGCACAAAGTCCGCTTCTCACACCGACTTCTCCAAGTTTTGCACCAAGCCTGCAAAGAAGGAAATACAGCAAAGAAATTCCAAACAGGGGCCCTAATAAAGGTAATAAAATGCCACATGCCTGTGTTTGCTGCAGGGAAGAATAGTGCTGCTTATTAAATCATTACAAACAATTAAAGCAGCAGAGGGGAGGAAGACAGCGCTATCGTTTCCAGCTCCCCAGTCCTCTGCCCCTGGCATGAACTTCATAAAGCACAAATCTCCCAGCAGAAATCCCTCAGCAATTGATTGCCTGCTCGTGGAACACAGCAGGCACACACCCTGGTTTGCCTGGCCAGAAAAGGAGAATTTGCCTCCCGATGTTTTTCCCTCGATGTTTTGTGATGTCAAATCCCCGTCCCTGCCCTGAAGTGACATGTTTCTGTAGGGTGACAGCCCTCTGGAGAGGCACAGAGAGCTTTGTGTCAGTGTAAGGGACCCCCACAAGGGCAGATCCCCAATTCAGGCTCCATCTTTGCTTCCATGCAGTTCCTAGCAGAAAATTCATTGCATTTCCCCAGAACAGGTAATTTCAAGCACAGAGCTGTTCTGCCTTCCACACAAGCAGCATGCCAGGGATTGCTTTGGAGACCAGCATCAGGAAACATAGCAACACCTAACAGCCAAGATCATCCAAACCCTCTTATCAGCTCACCCCACATCTCCTGGACTCACTTGAATGCCCAGGAGAGCCTGAAAAAGCCAACTGTTTTCTAAGAAACGGCTGTGCAATCAAAAGGTAAATGACAGGGACAACCAGCCCCACACAGGCGCCCCAGGCAGGAGAAAAAGCAGGAGGGATCCATCCCTTACTGACAGTGGGGCAGCTCCAGTGATGCTCAGTCATTATTTGGGTTGCTTTTGTTGCTTTTACATTAACATCTCCACATCACAACTGTTCTCTCTCCCTGAAGCCCCATGAAAAAATTCACTGGTCTCTCACCTCTTTTCTTGCCTCTCTCTGCCTGAAATAATTTTTCCCCTGATACAACCAGCAGAACAGGGTCTGCTTTCCTGCTGGAAATAAGCCCACAAACTCTTTGATTTAATATGGACAACATCACTACAAACCACCCATTACTCAGACTGCCCAGGGCAGCAAGGGAGGGAAATTTGACAACAGAGGTGGGAACACCAGCCGTGGGTAACAGCATCATATTCTGCCTCTCTCATGGATGTTTTTCTTCCCAGTCCAGAAAATTCCCTGCCCTTTTTAGGGCTGTAGAACGCTGTTGTCTGTCCCACTAAATGAGGAGCAAACCCAGCAGGGATGCTGCACAACACCTCTGTTCCTATGATATTATTCTGCTGAACCCATAAATGCACAGAAAAATGGGCACTGCCAACTCCTGATTGCAGGGGAGGGAGTTCGTCACATTCTCCCTGTAAATTAGGATTTATCAGAGATGGAGAATTGATTGCCAAGTAACCTGCAGAGACACAAAACTGCTCTGCAGTTTTTAGGACTCACTGAGCAGTACAAAAAGATTATTGATGCAGCTGGGGAGTGTTTCTGCACAGGATGTGCACCTCCTGACATCCCAGGCAGGGAAAAATTTACTTAACATTTGCAAGAAGAAAGCAATTCTTCTTATTAAAAAAAAAAAAAGGAAAAATAAATAGAAAATCAACTTCATGGCAAGGAGTATCAGTAAGGGTTTGCAGAATTTGTTGAAAACAGGTCATTTACAAGAAAATAATTTTCATCTGCCTTCAAATGGAGTTGTGAAGCAGGTGGAGATGGAGATGTCTCAGACACTGAGTGTGCTCCTTACTGACAAAATGACACTGATATTACCAAGTATTAGAAGTGAAAAACTTCAGTGATAACTCAGGCCTCCAACACAAAACACCCTCTCCCACGCAGTCAGCACTTGTCTGAAATAATTCCCCTTGGCAGGAGGCCCTGCATGGCCTGGTGAGTTCTGCACTTCAGAAATTATTCCCTGTGGAAAACACAGAAGTTTCTTTATTGCTTTGCTTTTTCTGCCTCTCCTCAACAAGCACCCAAAATTTCTCTTTGGTGTGGTTATCTATAATTTGGATCAATATGATTTCTGAAGGGGGCTTTATTTACCCAGCATGCTGTGAAAGCCCCAGTCAAAGGCCTCACAGCTTCAGTCCCCAGGGAATTAAATTTGGGGCTTTGCTTTGGGGCTCAAATTAGGTTTTAAAGAGAGGAGAGCCAGGTGTTCCTGACTGTCACTGCTCTTTTGGCTGTTTCTGGGGCCCACACTGAATCCAGCCCCTAACATCCCCACTATGGCCATGAGCATGGGCTGCAGATGAGCAGAGAGCACCAGCCACAAACCTCATCTTGCAGTAATCCCTTCCCTTTTCCTTTGATCTTTTGCATTTAAAATTATTTTTATCAGTCTTATAGCACACCATTCCCTACTCAATTCACCTGAGTTATCCAACTTACATTTTTCTCCATCACACTGACATAACCAACATGGCTCATGCTCTTATCACTGAATTTTCATGACCACATCCATGGCCACAAGAATGATGATGTTCTATTTAAGTAGGTCAGGCTGGCATTAATTGTAAAACAGAGCTGTAATAAATTATTGCAGCTCAAAGCCAGAATCAGTTTTCACTAAGCTCAGACCAGGCCTTCTGCTTTTCCCTCTTTTCCTTACAATAGTTGATGGTATTGTAAACTTCGTACTCCACAAGGTCTGTTGCCCAAAAGAATGTGGAGAAAGGTGCTGGCTCTGTGTGATTGCACTGGAAAATGTTGTTCCAGGAAAGAGATTTCATCTGTTTTCTTGGTTTGGGGTTTTTTACATCGAACATTGTACAAAATATTAGACCATTTCTCCAAAACATGATATTAAGGTGAAGATGAGTCATTTCACTGTCACAACACAAAAGGGAGGCGAAACCAGAGTGAACAAAGCAGCAAATTCATTCAGCAGCAATTTGCACTCCATAACCCTCTGGTGATGAGGCTTTTAGGCCAGAGGAGCTCTGCTCCTTAAGCAGACAAGGCAACACATTAAGCTGCTGCTTAGAGATATTGGAATATATTGCACAGAGCCTGCTCCCCGGTGAGATCCCTGAAGGGCTCCTGGCTGCTTTTCCAAGGGTGCATTATAGCCCTGTCGCAGTGCTGATGCTTGTAAAGACTCACAGATTTTCCAAGCAGGTCAAGCAATGCCAGAAAGGGTGACTTTTCACAAGTGAAAGTTCAGATGGCATTAAAAAAGTCCAAGTGACAGCTCCTCTCCCTTGGACGTGGCAGATACCAAGGGCTCTTAGCAGCTGTGTTACAACCAGCTTAATGGCAACTAAATAATGTATATTCCTGCCAGGAATGCTGATGGATCACAGCACTGCAGGACACCCTCATCTGCCAGCAGCACAGGAAGAACAGGGATGTGTTCATTTCCTCAGTCTTTTTTCTTCTTCCTCTTCAGAGCTACACCATCAGCTCTGACAGTCCCTTCTCCCCACCCTGCTCCCCTCTGAGAGGGGTGGTTCACTGCAGATCCCATCTGCAGGAGCTGGCACTGTCCTTCCAAGCCAGTTTGAATTTCTCTTCCCGTCAGCTCCCTCCTCTCCTTCCCTGCATCCTTCCCTGTGTGATGACTCATCCTGGAGATGATCTTGGGTTTCGTCTGATGGCTCCTGCCCACTTTGGCTGCAGCAAAGTCTGACTTCAGAGCGATAGCACAGAAGGAAAACCCGCACACAGGCGCCTGGTGAGCCAGGCGAGCTGCTAACATCTCCAGCCAGGGAGGAAAACAGCAATGCAAGAGTTCACATTCTGTCTGTCTCCCAGCAGCAGCAGAAGTGTAAGCCCCAGGAGCGATGCCTATTTTAAACCCTTCATTCCCAAACTCTCAATAATGTTGCAAACCCCCAGGGTTTTGCAGGATCAGCGGGCTGATTTCAAACACGTTCCTTAGTGCAGGATGCACTGGAAATTAAAAATGCATCAAGTGGGCTCACTTTCTCTGTGTGCTCTCGCAGCATCCAGTTTTCCCAACCCCCACAATTGTTTCCTTGGTTTCTCACCTCTCAGTTTTGGGGTCCTGCTAAAGGGCCGTTATCTGAGTCAGTTCTGATGTGGGGGTGGTCGGACTCTGCTGGGCGACAGCCACCATGGGGATTTCCATGCCTAGTCAGGCTGGATTGTTAGTCCCCTCCGAGTTCTTGCAGGCGTAGGCCACATCCTTGGCGATGCTGCACATCCTTTTGGACATCTGGAGCTCGGTCCTGAAGGCGGTGGGGAAGCAGAGCTTCTTGAAGCACGCCTTGAAGTTCTCATCCAGGAAGGCGTAGAGCACAGGGTTCAGGCTGCTGTTGGCGTACCCCCAGCGGTGCAGAAGCAGGAGATGGCCAGCTCCAGCTCGCTCTCTGCCTTGGCTCCCAAGCACTGCACCAGCACGAAAATCTGGATGGGAGTCCAGCCAACGATGAAGACTGCCACCACCAGCAGCACCATGCGGGTGATGCGCCGCAGGTTGCGGTCCTTCTCCTTGGAGCCCGAGAGGACGCGGACGTTCTTGAGCCGCCGGATCACGAGGCTGTAGCAAATGGTGATGATCAACACAGGGATCATAAAGGAGAAGAGAAAGACGCAGATGCCAAACACTGGGTCCCAGTAGTCCATGGGAGAAGGGAGCTTAATTAGACAATCAATCTCTGCAAGAGTGAAAGAAACAAATAGGAAAGGAAGATCAGCAAATGCAGATCAAGCAGAAAAGCATCTGCACATTCAGATTAGTATGGTTAGTTGGGTTAATGGTTGGACCTGATGATCTCATAGGGCTTTCCCAACTTAACATAACAATTCTATGTTTAATGCTCAATTCCTCACATAATTCCATGTTTAACACTAGAAAAGCAGCAGCAGTGATACAGAGAGGCAGGAGCAGAGTTAAGATGATTTTACAGCACAGACCTCACCCCACAGATGAAACTGCCCCCCCCTCTCCCTGGGCTCTCGTGTCCCTCCCACTGGGTGCAGTTTTACTGACCGTTGTTCTCGTTCTCTGCAGATCCCATCACCATGGCTGCGATGCCAAAGACAGAAGCCAGTGCCCAGATGCAAACATTGACCACCTTGGCCTTGTGGGGCGTGCGGATGTCCAGGGCTTTGATGGGGTGGCAGATGGCGATGCAGCGGTCCACGCTCATCATGGTCAGCGTGAAGGTGCTGGTGAACATGTTGTAGTAGTCAGTGGAGATGGCAGTCTTGCACAGGACATTGCCAAAGGGCCAGAAGCCCAGGAACGTGTCTGTTCCCTGGAAGGGCAAGGTCATCAGGCACAAGGTGTCAGCCAGGGCGAGGTTCAAGATATAAATGTTGGTGGCTGTCTTCATCTTGGGGAATCTGAAAGGCAGGAATGAGCAATGGTTAGAGTTCCCACTGACCATGATGGGTCAGACACTGAACTTTACCAAAGCAGACTCTGCTGATTTTGAAAGGAGATGCTGTATTTTCTTATGTAATGAGATTGGCCATCCTCACCTTTCAACCTCCCACAGGTTTATCAACACACAGTTCAGCCCATCTCCTACAACACCACAAATGGTCCCTCCACAGTCAGTTCCATGGGCAGGAGAATCATTCCCTCAGACTGCCAGCGAGCACCATGAAAGCCTGAGGCTATCAGATGGTGTTTCTTGAAAAATTACTTCAATAAGGTCAGCTTAGGGTTTCACTACCTATGGCTTCATTGTTAGAAGTATTGGTGAGAGCTTTAGCCAGTAAATGAAAGGTGCAGGTGCAAGTTGATCAGCCATTTGACATGGGCTCATAGCCAGAGAGCATGGCTAATGTGAGCTGTCAAATCAGAGCAGGCAAAATGGCCAGCCAAAAACTGGTGAGGAGCTAGGTTTGAATCAGAAATCAGAATATCACAATGGATCTTTCTAGAGAAAGGAGTAAAGTCACAAGTCAAACCCTAAAGATTTTTTTTTTGTCATTTCAATATTACTTTTACCACAAGAACTGCCTGCCCTGAAGGAAGAGTCACCTTTCTCTAATGGCAATCATCTCCTTTTCACACTTGGGAAATGATGCAGAGGCAGCTGTGATCACCTATCCGGGGGGACGTGCAGTGTCTGCAGAAATGGAAGCTCAACAGTGACTCTGTGACTGGATCCAACATTTCAGCTCCAGGATATTCCTCTCATGGGCAGAATAAGAGCTCAAAGAGGTATCATTTTAAAACTACAGCTCATCTATCATTTACTCTACTAATGGCCTTAGCAGAAACACGGCCAAAAATGGCAGACAAAAATGATGTTATGAACAGAGTGCAAGTTCATTTGAGGGTAACACTTCTACCCATAAACTGCTGCACTGTTTTCATCCTGATACATGTTAAAATATTACAGGGTTGATTTTACTTAAAAAGCTCTTTTTGCCAATTTGATTCAGAACTGCAAACCCCGACTTCCCTTCTTCTGTTTGTGCCCTCCCCTGAGCTTCTTCAGCTCTTGATAAATGACTTGGATGCTTGGCAGAACATTACCACTGGTGTTCAGAACTCTGCTGGGACACATGGTGACCTGGCCAGGTTTGCAAGAGAAGCAGACAGGGGAACCACAATTCAGACTGTAAAATCTATATTTTTACCTGCCTTGGAGCTCTAAGCTGGGCTTGTATCACAAGTCTGAAAGCAGCTTCAGAAAGCAAAACCAAATTATCCTATTTTTGACCCTGAAAGCCAAGGGAATCTTTTGGAGGTGAGCACTGATGGAAACATTGTTGGAAATACCTTAAGGTCCCCACACAAGCCTGAGTGAGGCTTTTCCTGGCCCAGAAATCAATGACAAGTTCTTAGAAAGACAGCTCAGACAAACTTACACAACCAAAAGCAGTAGAAGGAAAATACTGGTGCCTTTCCTTTTGGGATGGGATGAACGAGCAAAAGCATTTTGCTTTTGCATAATAAATCCAACAGAACCAGGCAGCTGCTGGTTTAAGCTCTGGGATTTCCTAAGGAGAATTGCAGCAGCCTCCAGTGCCCTGAACTCCAGAGGAGCATCTCAGGGTGACCAAGTTTTCCTTTCCTGAATTCTTGCACTTGGCATAACCGTGGCAAAGCACAGGGGGATGAGCTGGGCCTGTGAGTGGATCCACTTTGCCCTCCAGGTCAGCAGAGGGGGATTAAAATGAAGAAGTGATATCACTGTTTTATCAGCTCCCACAAAAATAAGCATTGTTAGCTCAGGCTTTAGGAAATGATGCCGTCACCCAAGACTGTGGTGGCAAAGGTCTCCTGGGAGCTGCAGTTTCCCCTGAGCCCCACAGACCTGGCTGGGCTGGCTCAGGCTTCCCAAAGGTCAAGCCTGTTGCAGTCCAGCCTTCCAGGAGGGCTGGAGCCAGAGGCAATTCATCATCATGCCTCTAACCCCTTTTACTGGCATTAGAACTCAAGGGAATAAAAATTTTGAGCAATGGTGAGCAACTTTACTGTAAACAGTAAAAATTAAAGGTTGTATTTTTGTCATTGACCAGTGGGAGAAACAAGCAACAATCCACCCACCTCCAAGCCCCATCCAGCATCCATGGAGGACAAAGCTGCCTCCCTGCACGCTCCTGTGTTCCCAGCACTGAACTCAGGGTGTGCAGAGCAAATCTTCAGCTCCTTCCCACATCCCTCCAGCCCCACTGGCCCCACTCCTCCCAGCATGAATTCAGAGTCCAGGTACAATTGCTCTGCCTGGCCCTGCAAAATCCCTCAGTGCACAGATCCCTGTCCTCTGCCTCCTTCCTCACCACCTCTGGAGGTGATGGCAGAGCCACCTTCCCCTCTCACACTCAGGTGGCTGCCCCAGCACTTCCTTCAACCCATCTTCCAACAGAATTTAAAGCTGATTTTGCACTCTTGAAAAGGGGTGAAATTAATTTGCACCCAATTAATTGCTTCTACAGCACTTTCTCTACATGCTGAGAGCCAACAGCCATTGTCCCAACCAAGCAATCCTCCCAAACATTTCCAGAATGTTCAGTACACACAAAAATCAATCAATCAAACACTTCTCTGTGGATTAACCTCTCTTTCTTTTCTTGCAGAGCTGAGAGTGTTCTTTCTCTTCATCTGCACAGAAAAAAAAGAAAAATTAAACTCTCAGGCTTCAGGAGGCACCTCAGTCTCCTCCCCCACAGCACAAATCTGCTGCAGATAAACCTGTGCATTCCATGGAGGACAGTAGCTCCCTGCTGGGCCACTTTCTTGCACTCTGCCACAGAGGTAATTTCCTAATGGAGCATCTCCCACAGGGTGGTGCTCAGCTCTGCATCCAGCTCTGCATCCTGCTCCCCCTTTGTCACAACAGGAATTGCTTTGCTCTGCTCTCCCGTTCCCTGGCATGAGGGAGAACACCTGGATATCAGCTCAGCACTTCTCTTCCCTCTCCTTTGTGCTCCCTAGGCCCTCTGGCAAGGGGAATACACGGGCTGGAGAGGAGAGTAGGGTGGCTCATTGTGGTGGGCAGATGCACCCTCGGGGCTTTAAGGACCTGCTCCTCACAAGAACAGATTCTGCCCCTGGCTGAGCCTCGGGGTGAGCTGCAGACCTGTTGTTTTTGCATCTTGCCCTTTTCCACCCAGCCTCAGCAAGGCTGCAGGGCAAGGGCTGGGGCTCAGCACCAGCTGCTTGCAGCAAACCCCCAACCCAAAAGGGAGCTGCAGACACCAGGGGCAGAGGGACCAGAGCAAAGCCTGCAGCCCTGAGAAACCCTGAGCTTTGTTTCCAGGAGCTCTCTGCCTCTTGGAGCCTCCTGCTTTTGATATGTGCAGCTCCAGCTGATTAGGATGCAGACAGTGATGTTCACCTTGAGCAGCTCCCTCCATCCCCAGCTCACACCCTGGCACCAGTGCCACCCTTTGCCCCCATGCCTGGACATGCTCCAGGAAACAAAACAGAGCAGAGAAGGCTCACTCAGGATTTTTACTGAGCTGCTCCCTCCCTGTGATGGTGGAAATCAGCCCCACTTCTCTCCCATCTCTGCTCCCTGCCCTCAGCTTCTGTGGAGCTGATATTTGATCTGGCACGTTCTGTCATGATTTGTGTCGCCTCAGTGTCCACCCACACCGTGCTCTCTGCATCCCTGCTGCTCTGCTCACCCTCCCAGAGCCCCCTCAGCCTGCAGCTTCTGACCAGGGCAAGATGATTTATCCTTAATGCTTCAACAGGCCCTGAAAAAAAACCACACAGAGCTGGAGAAGGACTTGCTCTTTTTGGCCTATATAAGCTGGACCCACTTTTGGGGCAAATTAGGAGACCTCATCTTTGTGGGAATGGATGACCTAGGATTTTCCCAATTGCTGGGAATGCTTCCCCAGGTCTCTGGTGCAAAACAGGGCTCCCCAGCAAGTGCAGATCTGCAAGATGATAAACAATTTAGGCAATTGGTGATGCATCTTTCTAAATCGCTCTCCTTTCTCTCCTTTTGTGAAATACAAAGCTGTGTTTCATGTCAGGTACATACAGGCAACGCGTGTATTTGTAATTGTGATATGTGTGGAAACCAACCATGGGACACTTATCAAGATGAATTCTAATAATAACTGAGGAAAGTAAACCATGGAAGAAGGCCTTTGAACCTATCCTTTGTTCGCAATTAACTTTATAAGTCCTAAGTTGATTTAGCAGCATTTGGATTAAAGCTTTGAGGATGGTGCTTTTGGACAGGAACTTTCTGCTTGTAGCTAAGCCTTAAAGAGTTCTGCAGTGATAACCTTTTCAAGTACAATTTTAGAATATCGCTTGTAGTAAGGATCTTTGAAACTATAGCTTTAGAATATATAAAAAGGAAAGGTGCTTATCTCACGCCTGAACAAAACAGTGAAAAGCAGCTTGAGAGAGGAATATGAACATCAACTCTAGGACTAATAGTTTCAACCAAGGGAAGCTGCCCATCACTGTTATGAGATGGCCTTGCAATCAAAAGGTAAAGCCATGTCTGGAATCTGGACGCCACCAGCTGGGAGACTTCTTTCTTCCTTCAGGAATTGGACCACCCACAACCTGGGATACTCCTTTTCTGGGATACATCCTGAGAAAAACTAAATCACAATACTGTATAGAATTATGATGTAAAAATTGAGAAGGGAAAATGCTGATGAGTAAAAATTTGGAATAGAAATTGCTGAGAAAGCTGATGAGTACCCCTATAAATACCTGTAAGCCTACACTATCAGTGTGCAGTTCGAGGGAAAACTTCCCCCACTGTACCCAGCGCTGTATTGCGCATACTTTACCAAAATAATTCATAAATTGACTGCTGCCTAAATATTGGCCTAGTCAAGCGTCTTGTTATAACAATGGGAAGTCAGAGAACCTGAGATTTTACCCCCCAAATGTTCTTTCTTTCCGCTAACATTTAGGTCAGGTTTTGTCATTAATGATCTAAATGTGCCCTCTAGAAATTACTCAGACTTTTCCTCAAAAGTAATTTTTTCCCTAGAGAAAATTTCCCTGCTCAAATATCCACTACATGTACTCAGCAGATCATCTCGGGTATCATTGTTCTCACAGTCTAGTGATTACCTTACCTTGAAAGCCCAAATGTTCATTCCGTGCCCTACAGGAGACACCAGGTAATACCAGCATTCCTGTGCTATGAACTTCTGCCCTTGTAAGCTTCTGCACCTTTAACCCCGGCAAAGTAAACCAGTCCTTGGTGCTGAGCCGAAACTGGCCCATGCCCCTCGGTGTGTATGAGCGCAGGGCAGCCCCGGGGCAGCTCCCGCAGCGCTTCTGGAAGGCCGCCCGGCGCCCGGCCCCGCGGCGCGGCCCCAGCGGGTTCGAGTTCCCGCCCGCGGCTGAGGGGAGCGGCGGGGCGGGGCTGTCTCCCCAGCCCCTGCACCTGACGGGCTCCAGCCTCCTCCTGGCCTTGGCACGGAGATGCGGGTCCTGTGCCCTGGGCTGCCATCTCTGGGTCTCTGCTGCTCTGCAGGCCTCTCGGGAAACGCTGCTTTCTGCAGTAAGGTTCCTGAAGAGGAAGGATCTTAAACAGCTGCTGAAGACGGATCAGATGTAGAAATTTGCCGAGTGCTTGGTAAGTACAGGCTGGAATGCCCAGCCCATGCCTGGAGAAGCCCCCTTCCCACGGCGCCCAGTCTGTGGGGCTGGCAGCTGTGGCCCCTGCCAAGTGCCGCAGACAGGGGCACCAGCCTCCGCCCCACACGCCGCTCCCTTCCCTGGGCCCTGCGGGCTCTTCTCCAGGCTCCTCTGGCCCCAAGCGCGGTGCAGACCGAGCCCCGGGCCATCTGGGCTCTGCTGCGGGGCGGCACCGCGGCTCGCCGGGCCCTCCGCCCCGTCCTGATGCCGGCGCCTGCGGCTGCTGGCCCGGGCCTCAGGGCTCTGTGGGCAGGGCGAGCAGTGCCGGCCCAGGGGCAGGGCCCGCATCAACCCTTTCCTTCCGTGCCCTGTCGCTCTCTGCAGCTGGCAGAGGACAGGAGCCGAGCGGCCCAGCACCTGCGCCTGGCCCTGCCGTACCTGCAGAGTGCACAGGAGCCCCTGTGAGAGGCGGCCGTCAGGTTCATGGGTGAGCCCCAAGCCCGGCTCCCTCCCCGTCCCGCCGCAGCTCGGCCCCAGCCCCGCCTGCTCTCCCGGCAGCAGGATCCGGATGTGGGCATGCGCAGTCCCCGCTGGCCTGGGCATTGCTGCTGCCGCCCTCTGGCAGCCGTGCCCTGGGGCGGCAGCGTGCGCCAGGGGCCCGGGCTGAGCCCTGCCGGGCCGGCAGGGCGTGTGGCCTCAGGGCTGGCAGCGGCCGTGTGCGGCAGCGGTGGCTCTGAAGGCAGGACACGGTCTGTGTTCCCCAGGGATGGCCGGGCGCTACCTGACAGGGCAGCAGCTGGAATTCCGCATCACCTGCAGCGGTGAGTGAGGCCCGCGGGCTCTCGGGGGGGGGCTGCCGCTGGCAGCTGCGTTCCCTGGCCCGCCCGCCCGACGGCTCCGCAAATTTTTATTTGCAAACCACCTCTCTGACCAGCTTCCACTTTGCTTTTAAAAATTCAGCACCATGTTTGTGGCTGAACAGGTCCCAGAGCTGGGGAGAAGGATTTGAGATGCAATTTGCATCACAGAGTTGTTACAGCAGGGAAAATGTCACATCCCTCCTGTGCCTGGAGCTGCTAATCTTGTTCTGAACATTGAAAACCTCTTCAGCTTCTCTCGTTATACCTAAAATTGGTTACTGCTTTGATTTCACACCTCTTTCATGCAGGCTTTTCCTCTCTCCTTTGCTGGAATTGTCAGGCCTGAAAAGAGAAATTTTGTCGAGCCCTGGGACAGTTCTCCTCATCTATTCCTGCTCCTAATGCTGTTTTTAATTATCTTGAGAAGCTGAGCAAGAGGGAAACTGGGAGGAGTTTAGTGAGAGGAAAAGCAAAGCATAGAGGCCAAAGTGTAAATGCAGAGTCTGGGTTACGAGAGTCTGCAGTGTTGTGGGATCTGGGCCATGCAAACTGATGTTTTTCTCTGTGAATGGCTGATTCCTTCTGTATCTCCTGAAATTCCTGTGCACTGGGGCTGGTGCTGGAACTGAAGCCACACAAACTCCCCATGGAGCTGTGTGGGACACAGTGGGAATCATTTATTTGCTGCTTTTGATGAAAAGTTGTGACATGAACCTCAGTGTCAGGGAGGTGACACGTTAATGCTGCTGCTGTCAGACAGTGCCCACACACCGTGTCTGGAGACAGCTCAGGAGAAGATGACGAAAAACCAGGATTCAATCCCATGTGCCACTGAACTCTAGCAGAGATAAACTGCTTGGGGCGAAGTCTGTGAAGTGACTGGGGATTGCTGGAGGTCCTAATGCTGATCTTTGCACAGAGATGAGAAAGTATCAGTTTGCATGGCCTGAATGTCTGGGTCTGGAAATTGTGTGTTGCACAAGCTGTGCTGAGCTCATCTGGCTCTGAAATATCATCTCTGCACCTTAGCCAGGAACAGCATCAGAGTTCTGAACAGATTAATAAAAATCAGTCATAACCCAGAAGCAGACCTTGGCAATACACATCTGTGGCAGGTGAGGAGACCAAAAGCTTTCATGATTGTTCTTGGACAATGAAATCAGCAATAAAATATCCTCTCTCTTGGCATTAGAATGCTTTAGTTTCAGCTCTGCCCCAGACTATCAAGGCCAAGTGTTTCTCTGGGTGTTTGGGGGTAGGTTCTCCCCCATAGCTCTCTGCGGGTTGGTGCTAATTCAAGATGTTCTGTCAGGTTCAGATATTTTGGTGGCTGAGCAGGGAGTGCAGAACAGGGATTACAAGTGCTGACATTTGCTGTACTAGAAAGTCCAAGGGACAAATTTGTGCCAATTAACACCTTGAACTAGGAGGATCAATTCCTGCTGTGCTTGGAGCAGTCTGGGGACAGAGGGGGTTTCCAAAGGAAATCTCGGTGCATGTAGGGCTGGGGCTCCCTCCAGGCTGGTCCAGCCCCTCAGGGTGCCTGGCACAGGGGCTGCCCACAGCCCAGTGCACCCTCCTTAGCCCTGGGGCTCCCCAGGGAAGAGCCATGGCTGAGGCTTTGCAGGAGCAGGTAGGATCAGCCCTGCTCCAACATGGGATCCCATGGGACAGGACACGCTGGGATTTGCCCCTGCAGCTACCAGGTGTGTGCAGAGAAACTGCAAGGAGAGGGTGACCTCTGTCAGTGGGACCCCTCTGTGCACAGGGACCCCCACTCAAGGGGTGTGCCATGGCAAGGAAAATGAGCCTCCCAGAGTCGTGTGCAGTCTTTGTCACTGTCACCAGGAGCCCATTTTAATTTTACCCTGCTGTTTTGATTCCATGAACAGGAACGTGTAGGGAGTGTAGTGATAAGGACAAGAGGGAATGGTTTGGAATATAGAGCAGGATTAGATGGGGTAATGGGAAGAAATTCTTGGCTGTGAGGGTGGGCAGGCCCTGGCACAGGGTGCCCAGAGCAGCTGTGGCTGCCCCTGGATCCCTGGCAGTGTCCAAGGCCAGGTTGGATGGGGTTGGAGCAGCCTGTGTCCTGCCCACAGCAGGGGTGGAATACAATGAGCTGTCAGGTCCCTTCCAAGCCACAAGAGCTTGGTATTGTGCAGGAAAATGAAACAGAAAGACACTTGCTCAGTGCTGGAGGAGTGTTTCTCAGTATTCCTTGTGGGATGGAATAAAATAGAAGTAATTTCCACCTTAAAACTGCAGCATTCAGCTGTGTAACAGGCCCATGAAACACCAATGGGAAGAAGGGGTGTCACACGCCTGACATGTCCCCTTCCCAAGGTGTCAAGTTAGCTTCTGGTGCTGTTGGCATGGGGTGATTAGCAATATTAAGCTACCAATCTACCAGAGAGCACATTATGAGAATTGCCATACAAATAATCTTTTTGTGACTGTGATGTTGAAAAGACCTTCACGATGGGTGTTTCCTGAGGCTTGATTGAATTATCTGTTTGGCCTCTGAAGTGGGGAGTGGCTTTGGTATGAAGCACAGACTTTGGAGAAGCTCACAGGTGAAAAGAGCCACATATACTTCAGAGTACATATTTTGGTTACCGTCAAATATTTTAGATTGCAAAATGATAGTTTGCTCCCCAAGACTGAAAGGGAAGTGGTGAGCCAGTCTGTGGCTAGTGATGCTGCTCTTGAAACTGAAAAGAGATCCTCCTAACCTTAATTCTCTCCTGAAGAGAAATACCCATCTCTTGCTTCCCTCTTCTGGTAACTGCTGGTTAACTCGCTGAAATACAGAGGCATCAGGGCTCGCTGCATTAACTGCCCTGATGAACACTGTCATTGAGAGTGTCTTCTTGAGCACTCTTGCATTTGGTGCAATACTTGAAGAGGCAATTACTCATTACTTCCTTTTCTCATTAGCATTGCTTTCCTTCAGCTAGTTGGACTTCACAAAAACAACCCCCTTCTTTTTTTCAAAGCTCTCTGATTTGAAAGGCCTTCTAACAGAGATTTCCAGAAAAATTAAATGAGTGCAGCTGAAATCCAAGAGCAGCTACTGGAGCAGGGTAAGCCCTCTTTAAATCCATTCTCTGCCTTGAAAAAGCCTACCAGCATTTGTGGTGTCCAATTGGTGTTTCTTTGGAAGAAGAGCTAGAATTAATTGTTGATGCTCATATTCGTATTGTCTGATACTGGGAAAGAAAGGAGACCCAAATTCTGTTCCTGATTTGTGTTTTCCTTTCTGAAAAATATAGTTTTCCATCTGGAGTTTCTATCATTTTGGCATTGGTATTTAAAATACCTTGTTTTGCTCACTTGCCTTTGAAAAACTGTGACTAACCCAAGGTTATTTTAGTTGTCTTTGTGTTGGAGGGCCTCTAGCAAATGCAGGGCTGCTGTGCTGGATCCTCTACCCTTGGTACCGTTTAACTCTGAAGAGCAGGCAACCCAAATGGAAAAGACAGAAGTGAGGGCAGGAGTAAGGCTTATTTTTCCATTATCAAAGTGGGGCATTAGGCTGGATCACTGTAGCCTTCCTGTGTCCTGTACAATCAGCTGCAGTGTGAGGAGCTGACCCAAAGCCTCCGGTCCAGCTGAGCGTCTGGTCATCAGCCTTGTGTCCTTTCACCTCCAGTTTTAAGGAAGAATTGGCTTGGATCCCACAGTGGGATGTGAAAGAACACTGATGGATGCAGAGAACACTGTCATCTTTAGAGACAGCAGGTTAAAAAGTGTAACTGTTGAACAGGATAATCTGGAACAACTTGATCAGCCTGGACATGAGGGCCTGGCTCCTCCTCCCACAGAGTGCTTTTGTCCAGGAGAACTTAAACCTGTGCCAAACATTCCCCAGTCAGCTCACTGTTTTCCTGGGACAACTGAATATTCACTTGACCTAAGTTCCATTTAGTCATGAATGATGTGCAACCACCCAGTAAAATCCACAAGGATCACCAGTTCCTGGGCTGGTTCTAGGATGTGCTGTACTCCAAGTGGCCTAAAAACCAGGCTGTAGAATAGTGGAACTTCGGAGGCCATTTAGGCCAGCACAGATCAAAGGGAGCTGCAGTGTGGCTGGAAAACAGGCTGTAATTAGATACAGTGGGGCAGCCTGGGACTAGGGACAGCAGCTTATGATGGAGCTGTGGAAAGAGATCTCTCATTACAGATGATAGTGCCTTCAGAAGAATCCTGGAATCCCAGAATGGTTGGGGTTGGAAGGGACCATAAAGCTCATCCAGTTCCACCCTCCGCCATGGGCAGGGACATCCATCCCTGGACAAGGCATCCAAGTCACCTGAGCTGATGTGAGAGGATGAAAGCAAAGCCTTGAGGTGGGCTGGGAGCTCTACTCTCCAATTCTTTCTGTTGCTCACACAGGTACCAATTCATGAAGAATAATTGCTCAGAGCTGGCAGTAACCCCCAAGCAGATGGCAACAGAGGCACCAGACTATCAATGTCTCGGCAGGAGTCAGCAGGATTTTCTTGCTATTTTTATTTTTGTTGATCAAACAGCCCTTTCTGCTTGTTGCAAGGTGGTGGGGAAACAGGAGACGACTGCTTATCTCCTGACATGATTCCTGCATTACCCAAACTCTTCTCATCTGCCCTAATGTCCAGTGGCAGCAATTAGTCATTGTAAGCTGCTGTTGCAAAGCACTCCTATTTCCAAGAGTTCTGCTACTGTTGCCAAAATCCCTTTGCTTTTCCATTTCACTCAAAGGGACCTGTGCATGAGTTTCTTTCAAGCACTAATTGCTTGTCTGAATGAATCCATCTCCCTTCCCTTCCATCCTGTAGTAGCTGGATCTTGCTTGTTCCTTGCACGGGCTGCCTGTCAGACCTGCTAGGGTCTGGAATGCTGGCATGCCAGAATGCAATGGATTTTGGCATCATCCCCCTGAGGAAAGCCTTTGGTCCAACCCTGCATCCCTATTTCAGACTGTACAGGAACATTGTAGACTTGTTCCCACTCTACCCGAAGCCTTTCAGCACTGCAGAAGTTCAGCTATTACAGCCCTGCATGGGAGAGACATTAATTCATGCAGGAAGTGATTCCAAAGGCTTTGTGGGCATACCTTGCTTGGTTTCATTAGTGAAAATTTGTATCCTGGGAATGTTGGAACTCATTTGACTTTTCCAACGTGTGTTTGCTGATGTTTGCATCTGGAAATGGAGAAGAGATTGTTGGAACCTTTAAACAGAGCAATGCTCAATATGGTGAGGTGGCGCTTTGTGCTTTCTGTCTAAAATCGCAGCTGAATTCTGTCACATCTGTTTGGTACAACTGAGAGCACAGCCAACTGAAGGCACTACAAAGAGCATTTATTTACATGGCAAAGCATTGCATCGATCCTCCTTCCCAGTGTCTAGGAATCATGGAATCACAGACTCACCAGAGGAAAGGACCTGCAAGGATCACGGAGCCCAACCCCTGGCCCTGCACAGACAGCCCAACAACCCCACCCTGTGCATCCCTGGGAGCATTGTTCAAATGTTCCTTGGGCTCTGGCAGCCTGGGGCTGTGCCCATTCCCTGGGGAGCCTGGGCAGTGCCCAGCACCCTCTGGGGGAAGAACCTTTCCCTGATCTCCCACCTGACCCTGCCCTGACAGCTCCAGCCATTCCCTCAGGTGCTGTCCCTGTCACAGAGAGCAGAGATTGGAGCTGTCCCTCGGGGGAAGATGCAGGCCATGCTGAGACCTCCTCCCTCTCCCTCCTCCTGCTCCTCCTCTCCAAGCTGAACAAGCCAATTGACCTCAGCTGTTCCTCATACAGCTTCCCCTCCTGTCCCCTCATCATCTTCATGCCCCTCTTTGGATACTCTCTGCTAGCTTTATATCCTTATGATATGTTCAGAGAGGTTGCTGCTCTTTCTCCCTGCATCTCCTGACCCAGCTGTACTGTATGCTGTGCATGACACCATCCTGGGGATCTAGCACTAACAATAGCACTGGTATCTGTTTACATGGGGAAATACTTCCTGCTGAAAAGTAAAGGAGCCAGGCTTTCCCTGATTCACATGGCAGTTAGCTTGCATCATAAATTCTTGAGATAAGGTTGCTTTCTGGAAATTATTTTTCCTATATCATTTGTCTGCCTTGGATGTGAAAATTGTGCTTTTTGTTCACTCCCTTCCTATATAAAACCTATGGAATCCTTTGAACCCTTCAGGGAAATCCCAAGGACCTTGCCTTGGAAGAATATACAATAGAGTCTCCACCTAGGCTGAGAGAGAAGACTTCTGGACTTCTGTCATGGAGCCTTGCAACACTATCATCCACCCCTGTTCCTTCCCCCACATGTCCCAAATTCTCACGGTTTCTGCTTTCTGTGTTTCCTCATTGGTTGGGGTACCCCTGGTGGCCAGCCCTGTCTTCCCTGAAAGCCAATCCCCTTTGCACTGCCCTTTGTGCTGCCCCCATTTGCCCACTGACCCCTACTTAACCTGGTGCAGAGCATTTGTCCAGGTCTTTGTCCCTGATCCCTTCAGCATGGTGGATGCAATAAACCTTTCCTGGAATACATCATACAAAGACCCTTCCTGTCTTTCTTCTGCTGAGCTATCTGTGCTCTGTGTATGTGTGTGTGTGTGTGTGTGTGTGTGCATGGACTTGAAATGGCTGTTCTTGTGGCCTTGCTCCAAGCGGCTTTGGAACAAGATGCTTTGAAGAAGGCTGCAGCATTTCTGCCACCCTGCCACGTGGAAACAAAAACCTGCTGTGTCATTGCCCGAAGCTCTGGAGATCTGTTGTTGTGTGAATGTAACTGTGAAGCCATGTTCTGTCAGGTCTCAGTTCTGGAGTCAGTCCAGGTCCAGTGCTTCATCCAGTGGCGCCAGCCTGCACCTCACACGCCGCTCCCTTCCCAGAGGCCGCGCGGGCTCTTCTCCAGGCTCCTGTGGGCCCAAGCCGGGTGCCCATGGAGCCCCGGCCCAGCGGGGCTGCGGGCCGGCACCGCGGCTCCCCGGGCAGCAGCCGGCCCTCTGCCCCCTGCCCTCGGGAGCCCTTGGCCAGCGGCTGCTGGCTGGCCGCGCCTCAGGGGCTGTGCGGCCAGGGGAGGCGGGGCTGGGCGCAGGCAGCGCCCGGCCCAGGGGCTGAGCCAGCGCCAACCCTTCCCTCCTGCCGCTCTCTGCAGCTGGCAGAGGACAGGAGCCGAGCAGCCGAGCACCTGCGCCAGGCCCTGCGCTACCTGCGGAGCCCACAGGAGCCCCTGCGAGGCGGCCATCAGGTTCATGGGTGAGTCCGGGAGCCGGGCTCCCTCCCGGCCCGCCGCAGCTCGGCCCCAGCCCCGCCTGCTGCCCCGGCAGCGCCAGCCGGGCCCGGCGCCGTGGAGCCCGCCTGGCCTGGGCATTGCTGCTGCCGCCCTCCGGCAGCCGTGCCCTTGGGCGGCAGCGTGGGGCAAGGGGCGGGCTGAGCCCTGCCCGGGCCAGCAGCCCGTGTGGCCACAGCGCCGGCAGCGCGCCGCTGGCGGGGAGCTGTGCCGCTGGGGCCGTGACAGGCTCTGTGTTCACAGGCATGGCCGGGCGGCACCTGAGGGGGCAGCAGCAAGAGCTGCAGCTGATCTGCACTGGTGAGTGAGGGCAGCGGGCTGGCAGCGAGGGCTGCTGGGGGGGAGCTGCAAGCTGTGCCCCGGCTGCGGAGGTCTCTGCTCCCGTGAGCAGAGCACACTGAGCTTTCATAGCCATTGGTGGCCAGCAGCTTCCGGCTAATTCCTCCAGACCCCTCCCAAACCCAACTCAGGCTCCCCAGCCCCTCCCCAGATCC
>JALJVW010003515.1:0-13151 GCA_024865655.1 Emberiza elegans
TGGATGGATGTTGCTTTCTTCATGGGATTTCTGGCCTAGAGTTGTAGCAAACTCACACTGGTGTCTTCCCAAATGGCGTTGCCTTTTTCTTTCCTCAGGGAATCACCTCTTCTTATATACCCATCTGGGGAGGCTCCAATGCAATGCCTGCTGCAGCCAGCTCTTGTCATGTAGACTGACCAAGGAGATCTTGCAGTGGAGAGAGACTCCTAGGAGCTGCTGTGGGAGCTGAGGGAAGGTTTGTCCCATAATCTTGAAGTCTTGTTGGGGAGCTACTTGTGCTCTGGGGATGGACTTCAATGATGTTTATCCAAGCCTTGTAGGTTCGTTACACAGGCTTCCTGACCCCCACCACAGAGACTTTGGGGTTGCCGTGTTGGCAAACAAATTTCAGTCTGGGAACTTTTGAAGTTTCAATTATTCTTTTTGTGTTTTTTTTGTTTTCTGCAAATATTGTCATCATCTATTCCTTCCAGGAGAATCTTTTCCTACTTTTTGGGAATTCTTTTGCTGCCCTCCTCCCAGATCGGCCATTTCCCAGGGCTCCTTCCCAAAGTGAGGTGCAGCCCATGGCCTCCACTCTCCAGGAACAGAGGAAGCACAGATTTTACTGTTGTGGGAGAGGGAGCTTCTCTTTCCTGCCTGCTTTCCCTTTGGGACAGGTTATGTGTGCTCATTGATAAAGAGCAGGTTTAAACACTGAAGGAGTTGTGTTTCAAACTGCTCCCTTCTCCAGCTCTTCTGTGGGTATCCTTGGCCAAAAGGCCTCTTGGTGGGGAGCTCCTGGAGGTGAAGGAAGGAGGTTGATATTTCAAGGGTTGTGACTGCTGAAAGCAGCTGGTTTCTGGAGGTGTCCAAGAACAAGTGGCTCCTTTTCTCACCTGCCTGCAGAAAAGAAGTTGCAAAGAGGAAAATTTCATTTGTGGAGATGGCCATGAGGGGTGTTTGCCAAGAGATGGGCTGGCAGAGAGGCAGGTCTCGTGCTAAACTGGCTGTGTGTTTGTTTTGATGGTGGTGAGGTCAGAGGTGCAGACACAGACACCAGCTGAAGGAACAGTGTCATTACTGTAATGCAAAAGTTCAAAAAGAGTCAGGAAAGGATAAGCTAAGCAATGCAACCCCAGCATTATTACAAAAGGGTGCCTCTGGTGATGAAGGAAGATACATCCTTGGAAAACCCCAATAAACTCTCCTTCATCTAGAGCTGCACGTCAGCTGGGGGAAGCTGTCCCAGCCAAGCCCTGCAGAGCATGGCCAGGAACTGGGAATCCTGCGGTGCCTCACCTTTGGTGGCCACGAGGCTTCGGAGTGCGCTGTGAGAGCAGCCCGGACTCTGATAGTGCTGGGCGGGCAACGTGCCAGAGCTTCTGCTGGGGGACAGCTGGTTTCATTCTCCTCTGGTTTTCTCCCAAGCCTGCCCAGGGCTCAATGGAGGAACCAAGGCCAGGTGTGGCCTTGTCCATTTTCCTCATGCAGAAAGGTGAAGGTATTTCACCAGTGAATGGATGCAACAACATATTGATAATAATATGGTTGGGAGCAGATACGGGAAACATAGGGTTGGGAAGGTCATCTAGATGGCAGCCTTGGCTCATCTTCCTGGTGTTGAGGCTTCAGTCAGGGTCTGTTGTTCAGGCCTTAGTCCTTCAGTATTTTGTGGTGCAAATCACACCTGTTGGGAACAAACAAGTCTGTCAGCACATTGCAAACATGGACAGGATTAGCCCTGAAGGCCAGGCTGGGGCCAAGAGCAGAAGGCCAGCCCTGCTTTTGCCCACAGGGAGCCCTCCAGGCAGAAGCCACTCCTGCCCAGGGGCTGGGGTGGTTTGAAGCTGCCTCTTTCTGTGCAGCTCTGCAGAGCTGAAAGCGAGGGTCCTGGGCAGCCAGGGCACCCTCCGCCTGCCTTGGAGCACAAGGAGTGCCCCAAAGAGGAGCTACTGGAAATTGCTTTGGAACTGTTCCTCAGAGTCTTGTCATTAATCCACAGTGTCTGATGTGTTTTTGGATTTTTTCTCCCAAAACCAACAGGCTTTTGAGAGACCTGATGTAGCTGGTGGTGGTGGTGGTGCTTTTGTCTGCAGGTGAGGCAGGGTGATTTGAACCAGGGAATAGTCCATTGTTTATACCCCAGCTTGGCCAAGTCAGAAAACCATTCACAATTGGCACCACTACTGAGCAGTTTTCTAGGTGAATATATCATTCTTAAAAAACTATTCTATTTTCCTCAGGAGGATACAGCAGTAGATTGATGCCAATGTTTTCCACCCCTTTTCTGTGTCTTTTCTATAGTTGCGATATACAGGAATGAAATGACATGTGATAATGTGATTGGAGAGCTCTGTGTTGTTCGTTGCCACATGGTGTTCATGACAAGCTGGACAATCCCTCGTGGCTCTGTCGTGTTAAATTCATCCCAATTCTGTGCAAACAGCGGCCCGAGATGCTGAGAAGGACATCTCAGTGGGTGGCCGATCAACATTTGATTGGGAATGACTGATGTGTGGGCAGAAGGTTTTGGACTATTGTAAATCATCCCCACTCCCAAGCTGGAGGAGAAAGGGAATCTATATGAAATTAAAAGATAGTCAAGATTGAATGAAATAATACATATTAATTTATCACATATGTAAGAACATCTATATACTATTGCTGACAGGAGGGTCTATATACGAATCACCAACAGGGGCAGATGGGACTGCTGACACTGCAGCCTCGGACTGTTTGTTTTCCAGCAAAGTCTCATTACATGGTTTATGACAATAGGAAGATGCCAGCAACTCACATCCCAGGCAAGCAGGCAATGAGGTTAATGGTACAACTTACTTTAAAAATTTTTTGACCAATCACACAAAGGGCAAACATATTGACAGAAGTTCTACCCAACCACTATAAGTAGATTTACCTTTTGTGAAAACAATGCTTCCTTGTTTTAAATACAATGCCTGCTTGTAAGCCTTAAAAACACAATGCACTGCTCCATTATTGGGCTGAGAACTTCCTCAAATCTTCCTAGATTTGTTTTGAGCTTAGGAGTTATTCTCCAAGTGTTAATACACAGACCATTGTTCTATTTGTCCAGTCTTTTTCACTTCTTCATAACTTTTCTAGAACCGCTGACAAATCTTATGGAAAGCAAAGCTCTAATCACAGGAGATTCTGGACAATTACAGGTCCCAAGTGCAAAATAAATGGCAAATGTAATTCCCCTGTATTATTCAAAGTTTTTGAGAGATATTTCATGTCAGAAAATATATAATTAGCTGCTTCTCTAACAAAAGAGTTTCTTAACCCATGTGATTTGGATGATGACTTAAAGAGTTTACTGGGTGGATTTGGAATATTTTAAACCCCTGTGGCTGGTTTGTTTCAACAGACACTCTCCACAGCTCTTACAGGCACAGAAGATGTCTGAAATACATGGCTCTATTGAATCCATGCAGCTGTAAATGTGAAAAGCAGGGCTTAGTGCAGGCAACTGCCTGCTGTTGTGAATCTACATAAAAGATGAAAAAGCTCTTCCCACAGAACAAAAGTAAAATCAGAAAAATATGGGGTTATTGACCTGGGAATTTTTATAAATTGCAGAGCTGCTGCTAAAATAAAGCCAAGGTGATTTGTAGGAAGGATGGATCACAATGCAGATGTGCAATCAGAAAGTGCTTTCTCTCTGCAGAGACTCAATATTCCTGCCCAACAGGTAAATATCAGGAGAGGGGTTTTTGAAATCTAGTATGTGGTGGTTTTCTTCTTAAAAGAAAAAAAGTAAATTGTTAGAAAAAAAAAATGGAACTCCTTATTTTTTCTAGTTCAGTTAATTGTATCCAGGGGTGAGTTCTTGTAGCAAAAACCATAAACCAAAGTGCTTTATTTAGTATTATGGGATTTATTAACATGTCAATATTCTCTCTGCAACAGGGACAAATTAAATCCATTGCTGGAAAGCACTGAGGAATGGATGAGCTGGTCATTTTTCTGCCCCTGCTGATATCTTGGCTTTTAGATGGGCAGATATGGCAATGTGCCATAAACCCATTCCTCTCCTCAGTATAAACCATCTCGCCCCTCCATGTTTTACTTCTTCTAAGGCAAAAAAATTGAATCAGAATTTCCACCTTTCACTGAGGTTTGGATGGACAACACCCTCAGGCACCTTGTGGGGTTTATGGGTTGTTTTCTCTGCAAGGGCAGGAGCTCTGGTTCCAGCAGGGTCCCTTCCAGCTCTGGATGTTCTGTGGTTTTTGTTTTCTGCCTTGGGAAGAGCTGAGCTGGGGACATGATGTGGTTACACACACACACACCTGCAGGTCACACAAAAAAAAAAAAAAAAAAAATTCAGCTGAAAAAAAAACCCCAAAACAATCTAAAAGAGATTCCAAATTTCCATAGGGCTGAAAAACAAAAACCCTAACAAACAAATGTAAAAAAAAAGACCAAAGCTTGAAACTTTTAGTTATCAAGAGATCAGACTTGTTTAAGACTCTGCCTGAGAACTGAGCAGTTCAATCCAGGTCTGTTTGCAGAAGTTTGCCTGAGAACCTGTGAGACTGTATCTTTCTAAGGTTTATCAAGACTTCTCTTATTTTCTCAGGGAGGTTTGCTATTTGAGCCACTGCTGTGTTTCCCTATTCTGGATACTTCTCCGTTCCCAGCGTTTCAACAATGTGTGTCCAGAGAATGAAGCTCTCACCCTGCAATGCTTTGAAGTCATCCACATACTACTAGAGGTCCTTTTTTTAAATATTTTTGGAAGCAGCAGCTGGTGTGGGTGCAGCCTTTGATATCTGCTGGAAACTCAGACTGGCAGCAAAGCAGCCTCATTCCTTTTCCCCATTTTGCTGTGCTTCCCCTCAGCTATTTTTGTGGATATTTGGCAAAAGCAAATTTCTCCCCCCTTCAACAGGAGAATCTCCTTCCCCCCACATCCCAGGCTGCAGCCCCTGAGTGTGCATTCGTGGCCTGTGCCATCTCTGCGCCAGCACGCTCCTGCCTGTGACTTTGCAGAATCTGTTGGTTATTCCCAGCCTGATTTTCACCCCCAGCCCCTGCCCAGGGCAGTCTGAAGGACCAGAACATACCCACAAGCCTTCTCCTCTGCTGAGGAGAACCACGGAGCTGATGGGAGGGATGGAGGGTAGAATCCAGCAGCAACAGATGTAGGGGAAAGTTGTCCCATCTCCGTGGTGAGGACTGCTTGTGAGGTGGGAGGCTGAAGGAGGGAGAGAAGGGACAAAGGGAACCTGTTGGAGCAAGTCCAGAGGAGGCCACAAAAATCACAAAAAGGCTTGGAGCATCTCAGCTCCAGAGAGAGGCTGAGAGAGCAGGGGTGTTCAGCCTGGAGAAGGCTCTGGGAGAGCTCAGAGCCCCTTCCAGTGCCTAAAGGGCTCCAGAGGGCTGGAGAGGGCTTGGGACAAGGGTCTGGCTTGACAGGACAAGGGGCAATGGCTTCAACCTGCCAGATGTCAGGTTAGATTGGATATTGGGAAGAAATCTCCCCTGTGAGGGGTGGTGAGGCCCTGGCACAGGTTGCTCAGAGAAGCTGTGGCTGCTCCATCCCTGAAATGTTCAAGGCCCAGGTTGAAAAACCTGGACTAGTGGAAGGTGTCCCTGCCCATGGCAGGGGTTGGAATGAAACATCCTTTAAGATTCTGTGCCAGCCAAACCAATCTATGATTCTGTGGTTCTAGGTGCAGGGGGGGAGCGGGCCTGAGCAGCGGGGCAGGAAGGGGGGGGAGGGAGGTGTGAAACCCCCAGAGTATCCCTTGAGGGGGACACCCTAAAGGGTTCTGTGCCAGGACTGAGAAAGAAACGGACTGGGATTTTTTTGGTCTTTAGGTTGTTGTTTATTTTCCTCTTATCAACAGTTCAGACCGTGGCTGCACACCAGACTTCCAGCATACAAAGAGAAGGCACCAAAAGTCACAAGACACACAGGTTCAAGGTCTTTAAAAAATTTTTGTCCAATTAACTTTGAAAGAATTTCTACCAGTACTTAATTCGTTTGTTGGATCAGCACCTGCATTGCAGCTCTTTCCAACCAGTCACCCCATTGAAGATGGGAGCATCTGCAGAGAGGATGGACCCTGGAGCTCCACCCAACAGCTCTGGCTCCAGAGCTTGTCTGAAGGATCCACTCAAAATCCTCATGCATCCCCTTCCAAAGCAAAGCCTGTTTTCACCCTGTGATAAACTACACTACTGTCTATTTCACCACTTGTAGATTCCAGTTCATCCCAAAGTCTTGAAGCTTTCTCCATGGACAAAGGTTAAAAGCAGTGTTCTCCTGGGGATCAGGACTTCTCAGGACAGGCAGGAGACATTCCCTGTGCCCTGGGTTCCAACAGCAGGGGAAGGGGGGGTTGGGGACAGGAAAAGAAGGGATTTAGGCAAGAAAAAGGGGAACCTTCCGTGGGCGCGGACAGAGGAACAGGGCCATTTCGGCTGCAGAGGGCCCTGTCCCGCTGGTGTGGGGGCCATTTCAGCCAATCATGGATCCATCTGGGAAATATCAGCAGCTGGAGATGAGGAATTTGGGGCAGGTGGTGTTTGACAATTGGGATGGGGATGGGGATTGTTTACCCAAGGGGGGGCAGCTCTGGTGGCAATGGGGGTGCTACAATAACCCCCGGGTCAGGGGGGGAGGGGGGGCGCGGTATAAGGGGATGGGGCCCTAATGAAAACCAATTGGCCTTCTGGACCCCAAAGGTGTCAGGATTTATCTGGAACCATTTGAAACCAAGAATGACAGGGAGGGATTGGGGACTGGGGAACGATGGGGAAGGGGAGGAGAGTGGGGGAAGGAGGGGATGGGACCCCAAACAGAATGGATTCTGTCCTTGTTCTGCCCCTCAGGAAAAGGGGGAAGGGTGGCAAAAAAGGCAGGAAATGAAAGTTGACAAAAACTTTTTCAGATATGTGTGTGATCCCAGTTTGAATGCAATCCCAGTCTGTGAAATCCAAGTTTTGATATAGGAGAAAAGTCCAGGTGATCCCAGTCCACTGGATAATCTCAGTCCAGTTTATCCAAGGAGTTTGTGTGGTTGGAGTCCAAGGGATCCCAGTCCATATTTGATCCCAGCAAATATTTGATCCCAGTCTGTGTGGTCATGCACACACAAAGAAAGGGTCTCAGAATTTTCCAGTGCAAGAAAAGGAAAAATGTTCCTGCCCTTGAACTTCCTCCCTAACTCTCAACAAATTATAATAAAATTATAAATCAATCAATTATAATTTAAATGAAATAAATTCAAATAAAAACTAAATATAATCATTTCAACTCTTCCTTACAATACTCCAATAATGATTCAACCCAAAACAACAACTATTACTATAACATTACCAATACATATAAATCAACAAATGATGTACCAAGAAATATTTTTGAAAGTTTTAACTCAATAACTAATATACTTTAGATAAAAAAAATATCTAACAAAACTAACATACAATCTAACACATCTTAGAAAAATAATTCATATTATAAACATACTAAACACAAAACCAAACACCACTATAATTTCTCACACATTTGGACCAAACAATTAAATTTTATTAACATCCTTAAGTACTCTAAAAAGTAATTTTTTTTTCAAAATTCTAATTTCAGAATTGTGTGGTTTTATTTGGATATTGGTTTTGGATTGTGAAATAGTTAGATGATTTAAAAATGTGATTTTTATAGGAATTGAATCAGCTGAGAAGGCAAGCAATCTGCAAACAGAACTGACCAAAAATGAACAAGGACAGAAATCAGTAACTCTAAAAGTTTTATTTGCTATGAGGGCCTACATCCCACACACCCAGCCACCTCACACAATCCCCATCCCACTGCTCCAAATTGGGATCCCACTTCTACCAATCCCTCCCAACTCCATCTCACACTTTGGCTGTGGAATGGAGTGAGTTTGGCCTGGGACTGAGATTTTTTCAAGGAGGGAACAAGCAATTCCGGATAGGATTGAGTGTTGGGTTAAAATTCATTTATTCTCAGTGGGATTTTAGTGGTTTTGAGGTGACACATCCATCCCTCTTGGCTTTTGGAGTGCAAAGACATGGAGAAGAGAAAAAAATTGAAGCCAAAACCAAAAGGAGAAGCAGCCAGGGGTGTTCCCAACAGGGATCAGAGGGAAGGTGAGTGACCAGGGCTGTGCCCAAAAGTGCCTCCTCCAGTGGGGGATGGAGCTGGAGCAGCGCCGCGAAGCTCTTCCCTTTTCGGGGCACTCGCAGGGCTTCCCTTACGGTGCCTCCGTTGGTGTCGGGTCAAGTTAGAGCTCTGTGAGAAGCTCTTCCCACACTGGGGACACTCGTAGGGCCTCTCCCCTGTGTGGATGCGCTGGTGTCTGATGAGGTGGGAGTTGTGCTTGAATCCCTTCCCACAGTCGGGGCAGCAGAAGGGCCTCTCCTCTGTGTGACTCCGATAATGCAGGAGGAGATGTGACTTCATCTGAAACCCCTTCCCACACTTGGAACACTCGTAGGGCCTCTCCCCTGTGTGGATCTTTTGGTGGACGATCAGGCTGGAACGCTGCCTGGAAGCTCTGCCTGAAGTTCCCAGATGGGTCCCCCCACAGGTGGTAGGGGCCGCTCTTCCCAGTGTGGGTCCTTTGGTGGCTGATCAGGTTGGAGCTCTGGCTGAAGCTCTTCCCACATTCCTCACACCTGTGGGGCCTCTCCCCAGTGTGGATGCGTCGGTGCATGACAAGATTCGTGTTCCGCCTGAAGCCCTGCCCGCAGTCGGGGCAGCGGAAGGGCCTCTCCTCTGTGTGCGTGCGCTGGTGCTTGAGGAGATGGGAGCTGGTCTGAAACCTCTTCCTGCATTGATCACACTCGTAGGGCCGTTCCCCAGTGTGGGTCCTCTGGTGCATGATCAGCTGGGAGTTCCACCTGAAGCTCTTCCCACACTCCACGCACATGTGGGGCTTCTCCCCATCATGGAGCTGCTCATGGAGCACCAGCTCTGAGCTCTGGCTCCATCTCCGGCCGCCTTCCCGGCCCAGGCTGGCTCTTTCCCCCTCAGATCCCCGCCAGCTGCGTTTGCAGCCCCTCCTCGTGCGGCATCTCCAGGGCTTTTCCTCCCTATTGGCTTCCTGCGCCGTGGAGCCACTCAAAACGGCCTCTTCCACCAGGTTCTGCTGGGGCATTTGTCCTCCTGCTCTCCATGCTCAGCTCCTGCTCTGGGGAGGAAGGACAAGGACAGGATGGGATTTGCCTCTGTGCCACAGGCAGGCAAGGGCAAGGAGATCCCCAGGGGCTGTGCTGGGCTGGGAGATGGAGCAGCACAGAGGGAAGGGGCACTGACTTCCTCCCTCACCTGCCTCAGTGTCCCAGGGCATCTTCCTCTTCCTCGCAGCCTCCCTGGGATTGGCAATGGGAAATCCTGGTTTGGGGAAAACAAGGGACAAGAGCACAGTGAGTTTGAAGGCCCTCTGCCCAAGTCCATCTTGAGAAGTCACTGGGCAGCTGAGCCCAGAAAACCTCCCAAACACCAAGATTAAGCCCTGAAAAGCCTCCCAGGAGTTCCCTGTCCCTGGTCCCTCCCCTTTGGTGTTCAGGGGGGGTTCCCCTGTCCCAGCTGCTGGGGTCACGCTTGGATTGGGGGTCCCCCTTCTCCTCGGTGCCCGCCCTGCCCAGGCTGCTGGCAGTCCCAGCAATCCCAAAAGCTCCCCCTCTTGGCTCTCCCCATTTGGGATGCGGGGCTGTTTGGGCTCCCAGGCTCCCTTCTCCCCTCATTCTCTGCTCGGGGGCTGCAGCGGCTCCAAGGAGTCCCCCTGCCCCTCTCCAGGCTCTTGAGGCTCCCGCCAATGGTGGCGCTCCCCCCCTCTGGGCTCCCCACTTTGGGCTCCTGGGGACACAGGGCTCTGCTCCTCCAGGCTGCCTCTGCCGCCAGCCGCCACCGCCACCCCCGATGTCCCCGAGGGGCCTTTTCCACTCAGCCTTGGACTTCTTCATTCTCCAAACATCCCCAAAAACCCAACTGGGAGCAACTGGGAGTGACTGGGAACATGCTGGAGAGAACTGGGCTACACTGGGAGATACTGGGAGGACTGGAATGAAATGAGGGGGGAAAGAGAGCAACTGGAACCATGTGGAGCACAACTGGTTCATACTGGCAGGGACTGGGAGCACACTGGGCTCATCTTTGGATCATACTGGGAGGACTGGACTAATACTGGGAGGATCTGAGAGCGACTGGGAACACATCCTGCACATCATCCCCCATACTGGGCCTGACTGGGAGCAACTGGGAGCATGCTGGCAGCAAATGGCATCATACTGGGACTGACTGGGCTGATCTAGGAAGCAACTGGAACCATGCTGGAGGCAGCTGGGACCATACTGGGAGAGATTGGAAGCAACTGGGATTATACTGGGACCACACTGGGAGGGCTGGCATGTGACTGGGATCAAACTGGAGCTTACTGGGATCATATTGGGATTGAAAGGGAGCAACTGGGATCACACTTTGGGCTACTGGGAGCAACTGAGAGAAACTCCGATGCTGCAAGCAAACTGGAGGAAAGGAACTGGATGGGAAGGCAACTGGGATACTGGGCATGACTGGGGGATCAACTGGGGACACTGCCTGGGGCCACTGGCTGCTGGGACACAGACATGCTGGGGACAACTCATACTGGGAAACTGGAACCATACTGGGGGGAACCACACTGGGAACAAGGGACCATGCTGGGGGCAACTGGGATCAGGGACCTGACTGGGAGAACTGGGACCATGCTGGGAGAGGACTGGGATCACACTGGGAGTGACTGGGACTATCAGGGCAAGCTGGGTTCAACTGGGACCATGCTGGGAACACACTGGGGGCATTGGGAACAGCTGGGACCCATGGGAGCAACTGGGATCACACTGGGCACTGGATCAGACTGGGGACTGGGCACCCTGGGATTAGACTGCAAGTGACTGGGATCATACTGGGAGGGCCACACTGGCACTGGGATTATACTGGGATGAATGGAACCTGACTGGGGTTACTGGGAATGACTGGATGCCATGTTGGGAGGAAATGTGGACTGGGAGCAATTGGGATTGGCTGGAAGGATGGAACCATGCTGGAGGACTGACTACAACTGGGGACTGGGATCACTGGGGCAACTGACTACATAATTTGGGGACAAATGGGAGAAACTGACTGGGACTGGAAGCAACTGGGAACAGGGATCATTCCAAGGTACAACTAGAACCTTACTGGGGCAACTGGGATGTACTGGGACTGTCTGAGGGACAACACGGTGGTGACTGGACCACACTGGGAACAGCTGGGATCATGCTGGGGTCAACTGGGACCCTGATATCTTTGGGCAGCCATGGGGAAGAACTGGGGACTGGGACCATGCTGGGAGGGACTGGGACTATTCTGGGCAACTGGGATCATAATGGGAGGAACTGGGAACAACTGGGAACTATGGGGCCACTGCAACTGGGATCACACTGGGAGTCCATGCTAGGGTCAGGACTGGATGTGGGTCACACTGATTCTGGGGTGACTGGGATCATACTGACTGGGGCCACTGACTGGGACTGGCTTGAGCTACTGGAACTGCTGACTGGAACTGGGGGGACCATGCTGGGAGGGAACAAACTGGAAGCCTGGGTGACTGGGATAAACTGGGAGAGACAGTCACTGGGATCACACTGGGATGCTACTGGGGTCCCGGATGACAGGGGAGCAAGCTGGGATCACACTGGGACACTGGCATCATCGGCTGGGATGATTAGACTGCAAGTGTCTACTGGAGTGGCTACAATCATACTGGGATTAGAGTGGGTGTGATTGGACCCTGACTGGGGTTACTAGAGCTACAGGGCCCATGCTGGGAGCCAACTGGGGACATAATTAGAGTACCTGGGAGCAACTGGGATAAAACTGGGGCAAGTGAACCATGCTGAGGTGACTGGGAGTGCCTGGCAATGACTGCCAGAATGTTCAGGGCAACTGGGATATACTGGGAGTGTTTGAGACCATATGGGTGGTAACTGGGACCAGACTGGGAGGGGACTGGGAATGTGTTGGGGGAACTGAGAACACACTGAGGGACAAATTGGGAGTGACTGGGTGTGAGAGTCTGTCCGAATTTTCCCTCATCTGCCTGGTAATTGTCATTGGGGACCACCAAGAGAAGACCCCCCCTGTCTAGAATCTCTGGCTCTGAAGGGAAAGTCACACACCAAAGCACCTGAGACCTGAAAGCACAGTGTTGTTATTTGTTTTCTGAGGTGTTGTTTGCTGTACGCTACATTGAGCCCAGTGAGAGAAGAAGGGGCAAGAAGGGGGCACCATGCCCTTTTTGCAACAACAGCCTTGGGAGCTGTCCCACCTTGACCTGGCTGGACTTCTCCCAATTTCTGGGTGGTCCCCACAGAAGAAGCCCTCACCATTTGCAACCACCGTGACAGACAGACTGAGATGTAAGGAGCCTCTCCATCAAGGACTGAGACATGGAACCCCCATGTGAAAAGGCCCTCTGCTCCTTCCAAGGACTGGGACTGAAACCCCAGCCCGGGCAGGTGATGGGGAACCAGAGCTGACCAAAGAGATGTTTGCCTGTGGATGTGACCACTGACCAAGAAGACAATGGTTCCTCATTACTGCTGAGAGCATGGACTACCTGTTACATCTATTCCTTATTGTATCTGTAGCCCCCTCAATTTCCAATAGAGTTATCATAATGAAAACCTCAGAGTTAGTGAGAGATTTCTCTCCTCAACAGGCGGATCTCTCTGACTGGACCAAAGGTCTGCCTCATGTTTCAGCTCTACTTTCTCTCCTTTTTTTGTCTTACTCTATCTCCCTCCCTTAATCCTCCATCGCATTTTGCTGTGGTCACCAATAAAAGGCATTTGTTTTAGATTACATCATTGTAAACCCTTGTACCGTGGTCGGTTCTTTTTGCACCCTGAGATCCAACCACCAACCATCACAAAACCCGTCTGTGAGGATGGATCGTGAGCCCCGAGACCCCTCCCAAATTTCCCAAAGCCCCCCAGCACCCCCAGAGTTTCCTAAAACCCCCAAAATCCCCAAACCCTCCCAAACTCCCCCAACCTCCTCAAGACCCTCCTCAGGACCCCTCACCTACTGTCCCTGCCATACTCCTCAGCAGCTCCACGGGCCCCGTGCTCTCCCAGCGCCTCCCGCT
>JALJVW010003516.1:0-20029 GCA_024865655.1 Emberiza elegans
TTCTCAGCTGGCAGGGCGGCTGAGAAGGGAGAATGCAGCAGCTGGGGCCCATGGAACAAGGGACCATTGTGACACCGTGGCGCCCTGATAGACCAAGGGGCCGTGGTGACACTGTGGGCCCTGTGAGGAACAAGGGACATTGGGACATTGTCACCCATGGAACCAAGGTCCACTGTGACATTGCAAGGCCCTCATGGAACCATGGAACCTTGGAAAGACCATTGAGACACTTCACAACCTCATGGAACCAAGGGGCTGTTGTGGCACTGAGGAGACTCATGGAATCATGGAGACCATTGCTTGACACTACGAGGCCCCATGGGATAAAGCAAAGCATGTGTGAGGGCTGTGGGGCACCATGGAACCAAGGAGACCATTGTGACACTGTGGGGCACCATAAACCACCAGGCCTTTGTGACCCTGCAGGGCTGCATGGAACCAAGGGGACCATTGTGACATTGCCAGGCCTTCTGTCATCAGTGGTGCATTGTGACACTAGAAACCAAGGGGACCATTGTGACACTGCAGGGCTTCATGGAACCAAAGCTCCAGGGTGACACAGAGGCCGCCTCTCATCAATGCTCCATTGTGACACCGTGGAGCCAACGGGATCATTGTGACACCACAAACCCTCATGGTCCAAAGGCCCATTGTGACATTGCAGGGCTCACGGAACAGAGGGTGACATGACATTGTGAGGCCTGTGGAATCACAGGACCATTGGGGCACTTCAAGGCCTCATGTGGAATCCTTGGGCCTTTCCTCATGGGACCTTCAGGAAGCTGGGAGCCATTGTGAGGCTGTGGGACCCCATGGACCAAGGCAGCCTTGTGACACCTCAGGGCCCTATAAAACCAAGGGGACACAGAAACAGGTCTGGCTGGTTTGGCCTCCCGTGGGCCACCTGACTGGTCCAGCTGACTATTGGCACAGACTGGAAGGTCTCTTCATCTGCTGCTGTTTTGCTTTCCTTGGATGGTAAACAATGTACTTCTTTGACCCCAGAACTGGGTTTCTCTGATTTTCTAAATTTCCCAATAAAATGCCTGGACAAGTTGTCTTTGTGCTTTCTGAGGACCCTCTCTGGTAGGCTCTGTATTTCTTCATGGAACATCCAACTCTGACCCAGGTTCCGTGTCTCAATAATTGCTTGGATAATTCCTTTAGCCACCTCTAATTGTAATTCCAGCCCATGTCTCATCCGTGATTGTTTGGGGCATGGGGTGCGGGCTTGTGTGTCCTGCTTGTCATGCCCCAGGCAGAACTTTTCCCAGCCCCCATTCCAGCCTCCATTTCCCAGCTGCAGCCCCTGGTCTGCCTCTGACCCTCCTGCAATTTCCTTGAACAACACTGGAAGCCCGGGGTGCTTCTCTGTATCTTATATGTCTCTCTCTTTTGTCTACCCATTTCTTTCCCAAATTTTGATTACCTTAAAATCTGGGAATTCAGGGCTGGCTCATGTGGGGTTTTGCTGCTGACATCCTCAAAGTTTCTCTGCAATTTACCAATAAAAATCTGGTCAGTTGTTTTGCTGCTGAATTCTACTGATATTTCTCACCTCCAACTCAGAGGACACAATAATTGTATTCCAATGTCTCATGAATGTAACATATTTAAAAGACAGGCAGGGCTTTGAGCCCAAAAGCTGCATTTTGTGAGGTCCTGCTTAGGCTTTTCTTCCTCAGCAACTTACAGGCTTGATATATCCAATCTCAACTGATGTAACTGTGTCAAAGTACCTTAGGTGTTCTTCCCTACCTGCAACCTGGGGACACTTTCACAATGGGAGTTATGTCCCTCAGTGGGAGCCATTTAGAGTTAAAGGATGTTTGGACTTTGAATCTGATTTTGAGGCAAGCAGGAGGTTTGGAGCACACTCAGGCACTGATGAGTGTGATGCAAACAGCACCAAAGGCCCAGAGGGTCATTGAAGTCCCTGTGCTGTGTCTGTGCTGCTGAACTGGGCCGGGCTCCTGGCCCAGAGGCAGCTACTGCTTAAAAGGGCAGCGCTGCAGAGAGACAGCTCTGGGCAGGAGCAGCTCTGTGCACAGCCCAGCAGGGGGCTGGGGCACTGCCAGGGCCCCTCAGGGACACCAGCAGGGCACAGACTGAGCTCCCAGGGGCTCAGCACTGGCAGGGGCTGTGCCATGGCCCAGAGGGGCTGTGTCACAGCAGCACCTCTGTGGCTGTGTCCTAGGGCACAGAGCAGCTGGCATGTCAGCAGGGGCTGTGTGACAGCACAGAGTGGGCTGTGTGAGCTCACAGACTGGGCTCTGACATCACAGAGTTTGTTGTGTGAGGTCATGGAGCAGCTCCAGCATCATAGAGGTCTGAGTGACATCATAGAGCAGGCTGTGATGGTCATGGTGTGTGCAGTGACGTTACAGAGCAGGGTGTGAGGTCATAGTGTGTGCAGTGACATTACAGAGTGGCAGTATGGCATCACAGAGAGGGTTGTGTGACATCGCTGATGGACTTGTGACATCGCAGAGGTGGCTGTGACATCATAGAGTAGGGTGTAAGGCCATAGAGCAGACTGTACCATCATGGAGGGTGGCTCTGTGACATCAGACTGGGTTGTGACATCGCTGGATGTCTGAGTAACATGACAGAACCGGCTGTGACATCACAGAAGAGACCGTGACATCCAGGGGTGATTTGTGACCTCAGACTGCAGCTGTGTGACAGCCCAGAGTGATATCCAGCATTGGCTCTGTGACATCACATGGGATTTGTTTCATCCATGCTGGGCTTTAACATCACAGGGCCTGTGTGACATCATAGGTGGTTCTGTGGAATCACAGATGGCTCTGTGACATGACAGGGGCTGTGTGAGGTCACTGGGGAGGTCCCTCTGCAGCCCCCTCACAGTTCCCCCAGAGCAGTCCAACCCCTGCTCGTTTGGGGTCCCCTGTCCCCGGGTCCCCCTGGCCCCAGCCTCCCCAGAGGATGTTCCACGAGATCAGCCCCAGAGCCTGACACGGGGCCGGGGCCGGGGCCCTGGGGGTGGCACAGGGGACAGGGACCCCCAGCAGCATCCCCGTGTCCCCCAGGGCCAGAGCCTGGGCCAGGGCTCCTTCACCCTCTTACAAACGAGGGGCTGAGGCGCTGAAAAAAAATCCCCAGCAAGGAATCAGCAAAAACCAGATTGAATATTAAGAGCAGCACAGAGTTCCTTGGCAAAGTCACTCTGCTCCTGACTGGGCACTCTAGGCACACCAAAAAACAAAGCAACAAAAAACCAAACAAAATCCAGTCAAGAAAAATGAACCAAAACCAGGACTTGACTGATACCTTAGACTTCAGCATTTAGCAAAGAACAGCACTTAACAGTATTTAACCTTACTTGTAACCTAGGACTTAATGATGTAGCTCTGCAATAAAACTTAACAATATTCAACAGCTTATCTTCTATTCAATGTAACAACTTAGCAAAAGAACAACTCTTAGCAGCATTGAACTCAGCTTACAGCTTGTGACTCACCATCACTTGCAGGCCTGACTGGCTCAGCTCTCCAAGGCACTCAAGCCCTCAGAGGCAGCATTTGTGCCACATTTCCCCAGCACAGGCACTCCTGTGTGCACACAGACACCAGAGTCAGTGCAAGGCACCTGTGAGCAATTCCCCTGAGGGCAGGGAATGCTCCCTGAGGATGTTTGGCATCTCCCCCCCAGCGGGCAAGGGCTGAGCCTGGAGGAGTGGGGGATCGGCCCAGGCTCCGTCGTTGTTCAGGATCCCGAGTGCAGCAAGCGGGGAGTTCCCGCCTGGGAGGCCCCACTGCGAGGAGTGGCTGGCCCAGGAGAGCTGCAAGGGCTCCTTTTGGGCGCTGCTTGCAGGAGCCCCAAGAGAGGGCTTCAGTCCCAGCCATGGTTCATCCTGGCGCACTTGGCCCCAGCAGCTTTCTTTGGCAGGGTGAGAACAGGGATGTTGTGCCCACGCAGGAACAGAAACAGCTGCCAGGGCTGCTGCTAAAGGAACCAGGGGCTGGTTGGGCAGCAGCAGTGCCTGGAGCAGACAGTGTTTGTGAGGAGCTGAGCCCAGGGGCTGTTGGCCAAGGCCGAGGCCCAGGAGCATTTCTCAGCTGGCAGGGGCAGCCTGAGAAGGGAGGGAATGCAGCAGCACAGGGCCCATGGAACCAAGGGACCATTGTGACACCGTGGCGCCCTGATAGACCAAAGGGCCCATGGTGACACTGTGGGGCCCTGTGAGAACAAGGGACATTGGGACATTGTCACACCCCATGGAACCAAGGTCCACTGTGACATTGCAAGGCCTCATGGAACCATGGAACCTTGGAAAGACCATTGAGACACTTCACAGCCTCATGGAACCAAGGGGCTGTTGTGGCACTGAGGAGACTCATGGAATCATGGAGACCATTGTGACACTACGAGGCCCCATGGAATAAGCAAAGCATTGTGGCGCTGTGGGGCACCATGGAACCAAGGAGACCATTGTGACACTGTGGGCACCATGAAACCAAAGAGGCCTTTGTGACCCTGCAGGGCTGCATGGAACCAAGGGGCCATTGTGACGTGCCAGGCCTTCTGTCATCAGTGGTGCATTGTGACACTAAGAAACCAAGGGGACCATTGTGACACTGCAGGGCTTCATGGAACCAAAAGCTCCAGGGTGACACAGAGGCCGCCTCTCATCAATGCTCCATTGTGACACCGTGGAGCCAGCGGGACCCATTGTGACACCACAAGCCCTCATGGTCCAAAGGCCCATTGTGACATTGCAGGGCTCACGGAACAGAGGGGTGACATGACATTGTGAGGCCTGTGGAAGCACAGAGACCATTGTGGCACTTCAAGGCCTCATGGAATCCTTGGGGCCTTTGTGACACCACTGGGACCTTCAGGAAGCTGGGAGCCATTGTGAAACTGTGGGACCCCATGGAACCAAGGCAGCCTTGTGACACCTCAGGGCCCCATAAAACCAAGGGGACACAGAACAGGTCTGGCTGGTTTGGCCTCCCGTGGGCCACCTGACTGGTCCAGCTGACCTTGGCATGTTGAGGGTCTCTTCTCATCTGCTGCTGAAACACTGGGGCTCCGTGCTTTCCTTCCTGTGGTAAAGAACTGTCCTTCTCCTCCAGGCCATGACCAGAACTGGGATTTCAAAACCAAATTCCCTTCTATCAGGCATTGTTCCCATAGCAATATTGCCAGGACAAGTCTGTCTGCCTGTGCTTTCACAAGGGTCACCTCTCATCTGTGCCCAAAACCCTGGGGAAGGCTCTGTGCTTTCCTTCCTATGGAAGAGAACTGTCCTTCCTGGCCAGGTTCCCGTGTCTCCAAATTTGGGTCCACCTCCAACACTGCCTATTGGGACAGACTGGAGAGATTGTTGGCTTGGATCATTTCATGTGTGGGGAGGAAGGGGCAGGTCAGCTTTGCCCTGCCGGTGAGCCCAGCCCTGCCCTGCCCTGGAACCCCAATCCCCCAGAGCCTCCATCCCAGCCCCGCAGTGTCTGCCAGCCCCTGGCACAGCACAGGCAATGCTCCACAGCCACCTCTGCAGCCCCAGCCCAGCTCCTGAGGGACCAAATGACCCCCAGTCCCACCTGGGGAAGGGCCCAGGAAGACCAAGGGGTATTTAAGTCTGACCACAAGGCAAGCACACATCTTGACCCTCCCTCCTCTTGCAATTTCCATCTGAACAACACTGGAATCCAGGTGGGGTGCTTCTCTGTATCTTATATGTCTTTCTTTCTTTCTGTGTCTACTTCTCCTATTTCTTTCTCTCTGCAAATTTTGATTACCTTAAAATGGAATGGGCATAGAGATTCTGAAGTTGAATGGGCCAAGTTAATGCTTTGAAGTGTGTTTTGCTGATTGAATGTTACAATGTACCTTTGGCCAAAGTTTCTCTGATTTTCTAAATTTACCAATAAAATCTGGTCAGTTGTTTTGAGCTCCTGAGGATCTCTGGTAGGTATTTCTCAGTACATCCAACTCAGAGGACACCAATAATTGTAATTCCTTTAAAATGTCTCATGGAAAAAATTGTTTGGGGCATGGGGTGCGGGCTTGTGTGTCCTGCTTGGCACAGCCCAGGCAGGGCTTTCCCAGCCCCATTCCACACTCCATTTCCCAGCTGCAGCCCTGGTGCCTCTGAGTGCTGCTTGCCCAGCCCGGGGACGCTCTCCTTGTCTGCCCATTCCCCACGGTCTCTGGGCAGGGCTGGCTCAGTGGGGCTGCTGACATCCTCAGCAACTTGCAGAGGCTGCTGCTGAATTCTACTGCTCCAGAGGCTCGACGTGTATTCCAACTGAATGTAACATATATTTAAAAAGACAGTGAGAAAACATTTGTGAGGTCCTGCTTAGGTTTTTCTTCCTGTAATACATTGATATGTGCAATCTCCAACTGACACTGTGTCAAAGTACCAGTGTTCTGCCCTACCTGCAACCTGGGGACACTTTCATATGAGTTATGTCCCTCAGTGGGAGCCATTTAGAGTTAAAGGAAGTTTGGACTTTGAATCTGATTTTGAGTTTTTTGAGGAGGTTTGGAGCACACTCGGAGGCACTGATGAGTGTGATGCAAAAAAGCACCAAAGGCCCAGAGGGTCATTGAAGTCCCTGTGCTGTGTCTGTGCTGCTGAACTGGGCGGGCTCCTGGCCCAGAGGCAGCTGCTGGCAAGGGCAGCGCTGCAGAGAGACAGCTCTGGGCAGGAGCAGCTCCTGTGCACAGCCCAGCAGGGCTGGGGCACTGCCAGGGCCCCTCAGGGACACCAGCAGGGCACAGACTGAGCTCCCAGGGCTCAGCACTGGCAGGGGCTGTGCCATGGCCCAGAGGGGCTGTGTCACAGCAGCACCTCTGTGGCTGTGTCCTAGAGGCACAGAGCAGCTGGCATGTCAGCAGGGGCTGTGTGACAGCACAGAGTGGGCTGTGTGAGCTCACAGACTGGGCTCTGACATCACAGAGTTTGTTGTGTGAGGTCATGGGCAGCTCCAGCATCATAGGGGTCTGTGTGACATCATAGAGCAGGCTGTGATGGTCATGGTGTGTGCAGTGACGTTACAGAGCAGGGTGTGAGGTCATAGTGTGTGCAGTGACATTACAGAGTGGCAGTATGGCATCACAGAGGGTTGTGTGACATCGCTGATGGACTTGTGACATCGCAGAGGTGGCTGTGACATCATAGAGTAGGGTGTAAGGCCATAGAGCAGACTGTACCATCATGGAGGGTGGCTCTGTGACATCAGACTGGGTTGTGACATCGCTGGATGTCTGAGTAACATCACAGAACCGGCTGTGACATCACAGAAAGAGACCGTGACATCCAGGGTGATTTGTGACCTCAGACTGCAGCTGTGTGACAGCCCAGAGTGATATCAGCATTGGCTCTGTGACATCACATGGGATTTGTTTCATCCCATGCTGGGCTTTAACATCACAGGGCCTGTGTGACATCATAGGTGGTTCTGTGGAATCACAGATGGCTCTGTGACATGACAGGGGCTGTGTGAGGTCACTGGGGAGGTCCCTCTGCCTTGGCCCCCTCACAGTTCCCCCAGAGCAGTCCAACCCTGCTCGTGCACAGCAGGGTCCCCTGTCCCCCAGGTCCCCTGGCCCCACAGCCTCCCCAGAGGATGTTCCACGAGATCGAGCCCAGAGCCTGACACGGGGCGGGGGGCCGGGGCCCTGGGGGTGGCACAGGGGACAGGGACCCCCGGCAGCATCCCGTGTCCCCAGGGCCAGAGCCTGGGCCAGGGCTCCTTCACCCTCTTACAAACGAGGGGCTGAGCGCTGAAAAAATCCCCAGCAAGGAATCAGCAAAAACCAGATTGAATATTAAGGGAGAGCAGCACAGAGTTCCTTGGCAAAAGTCACTCTGCTCCTGACTGGGCACTCTAGGCACACCAAAGAAACAAAGCAACAAAAAACCAAACAAAATCCAGTCAAAGAAGAAATGAACCAAAACCAGGACTTGACTGATACCTTAGACTTCAGCATTTAGCAAAAGAACAGCACTTAACAGTATTTAACCTTACTTGTAACCTAGGACTTAATGATGTAGCTCTGCAATAAAACTTAACAATATTCAACAGCTTATCACTTCTATTCAATGTAACAACTTAGCAAAAGAACAACTCTTAGCAGCATTGAACTCAGCTTACAGCTTGTGACTCACCATCACTTGCAGGCCTGACTGGCTCAGCTCTCAAGGCACTCCAAGCCCTCAGAGAGCAGCATTTGTGCCACATTTCCCCAGCACAGGCACTCCTGTGTGCACACAGACACCAAGAGTCAGTGCAAGGCACCTGTGAGCAATTCCCTGAGGGCAGGGAATGCTCCCTGAGGATGTTTTGGCATCTCCCCAGCGGGCAAGGGCTGAGCCTGGAGGGGGGGATCGGCCCAGGCTCCGTCGTTGTTCAGGATCCCCGAGTGCAGCAAGCGGAGAGTTCCCGGCTGGGAGAGGCCCCACTGCGAGGGAGTGGCTGGCCCAGGAGAGCTGCAAGGGCTCCTTTGGGGCGCTGCTTGCAGGGCCCCAGAGAGGGCTTCAGTCCCAGCCATGGTTCATCCTGGCGCACTTGGCCCCAGCAGCTTTCTTTGGCAGGGTGAGAACAGGGATGTTGTGCCACGCAGGGAACAGAAACAGCTGCCAGGGCTGCTGCTAAAGGAACCAGGGGCTGGTTGGGCAGCAGCAGTGCCTGGAGCAGACAGTGTTTGTGAGGCTGAGCCCAGGGGCTGTTGGCCAAGGCCGAGGCCCAGGAGCATTTCTCAGCTGGCAGGGCGGCCTGAGAAGGGAGGGGGAATGCAGCAGCACAGGGCCCATGGAACCAAGGGACCATTGTGACACCGTGGTGCCCTGATAGACCAGGGGCCCTGGTGACACTGTGGGGCCCTGTGAGAACAAGGGACATTGGGACATTGTCACACCCCATGGAACCAAAGGTCCACTGTGACATTGCAAGGCCTCATGGAACCATGGAACCTTGGAAAGACCATTGAGACACTTCACAACCTCATGGAACCAAGGGGCTGTTGTGGCACTGAGGAGACTCATGGAATCATGGAGACCATTGTGACACTCACGAGGCCCCATGGAATAAGCAAAGCATTGTGACGCTGTGGGGCACCATGGAACCAGGAGACCATTGTGACACTGTGGGGCACCATGAAACCAAGAGGCCTTTGTGACCCTGCAGGGCTGCATGGAACCAAGGGGCCATTGTGACATTGCCAGGCCTTCTGTCATCAGTGGTGCATTGTGACACTAAGAAACCAAGGGGACCATTGTGACACTGCAGGGCTTCATGGAACCAAAGCTCCAGGGTGACACAGAGGCCGCCTCTCATCAATGCTCCATTGTGACACCGTGGAGCCAGCGGAGACCATTGTGACACCACAAACCCTCATGGTCCAAAGGCCCATTGTGACATTGCAGGGCTCACGGAACAGAGGGGTGACATGACATTGTGAGGCCTGTGGAAGCACAGAGACCATTGTGGCACTTCAAGGCCTCATGGAATCCTTGGGGCCTTTGTGACACCATGGGACCTTCAGGAAGCTGGGAGCCATTGTGAAACTGTGGGACCCCATGGAACCAAGGCAGCCTTGTGACACCTCAGGGCCCCATAAAACCAAGGGGACACAGAACAGGTCTGGCTGGTTTGGCCTCCCGTGGGCCACCTGACTGGTCCAGCTGACCTTGGCATGTTGAGGGTCTCTTCTCATCTGCTGCTGAAACACTGGGGCTCCGTGCTTTCCTTCCTGTGGTAAAGAACTGTCCTTCTCCTCCAGGCCATGACCAGAACTGGGATTTCAAAACCAAATTCCCTTCTATCCAGGCATTGTTCCCATAGCAATATTGCCAGGACAAGTCTGTCTGCCTGTGCTTTCACAAGGGTCACCTCTCATCTGTGCCCAAAACCCTGGGGAAGGCTCTGTGCTTTCCTTCCTATGGAAGAGAACTGTCCTTCCTGGCCAGGTTCCCGTGTCTCAAATTTGGGTCCACCTCCAACACTGCCTATTGGGACAGACTGGAGGAGATTGTTGGCTTGGATCATTTCATGTGTGGGGAGGAAGGGGCAGGTCCAGCTTTGCCCTGCCGGTGAGCCCAGCCCTGCCCTGCCCTGGAACCCCAATCCCCCAGAGCCTCCATCCCAGCCCCGCAGTGTCTGCCAGCCCCTGGCACAGCACAGGCAATGCTCACAGCCACCTCTGCAGCCCCAGCCCAGCTCCTGAGGGACCAAATGACCCCAGTCCCCACCTGGGGGAAGGCCCCAGGAAGACCAAGGGGTATTTAAGTCTGACCACAAGGCAAGCACACATCTTGACCCTCCCTCCTCTTGCAATTTCCATCTGAACAACACTGGAATCCAGGTGGGGGTGCTTCTCTGTATCTTATATATCTTTCTCTCTTTCTGTGTCTACTTCTCCTATTTCTTTCTCTCTGCAAATTTTGATTACCTTAAAATGGAATGGGCATAGAGATTCTGAAGTTGAATGGGCCAAGTTAATGCTTTGAGAAGTGTGTTTTGCTGATTAGATATTTACAATGTACCTTTGGCCAAAGTTTCTCTGATTTTCTAAATTTACCAATAAAATCTGGTCAGTTGTTTTGAGCTCTGAGGGATCTCTGGTAGCTATTTCTCAGTACATCCAACTCAGAGGACACCAATAATTGTAATTCCTTTAAAATGTCTCATGGAAAGAATTGTTTTGGGGCATGGGAGTGCGGGCTTGTGTGTCCTGCTTGGCACAGCCCAGGCAGGGCTTTCCCAGCCCCATTCCACCTCCATTTCCCAGCTGCAGCCCCTGGTGCCTCTGAGTGCTGCTTGCCCAGCCCCAGGGACGCTCTCCTTGTCTGCCCATTCCCCACGGTCTCTGGGCAGGGGCTGGCTCAGTGGGGGCTGCTGACATCCTCAGCAACTTGCAGAGGCTGCTGCTGAATTCTACTGCTCAGAGGCTCGACGTGTATTCCAACTGAATGTAACATATTTAAAAAGACAGTGAGAAAACATTTGTGAGGTCCTGCTTAGGTTTTTCTTCCTGTAATACATTGATATGTGCAATCTCAACTGACACTGTGTCAAAGTACCAGTGTTCTGCCCTACCTGCAACCTGGGGACACTTTCATATGAGTTATGTCCCTCAGTGGGAGCCATTTAGAGTTAAAGGAAGTTTGGACTTTGAATCTGATTTTTGAGTTTTTGAGGAGGTTTGGAGCACACTCGGAGGCACTGATGAGTGTGATGCAAAAAGCACCAAAGGCCCAGAGGGTCATTGAAGTCCCTGTGCTGTGTCTGTGCTGCTGGCTGGGCCGGGCTCCTGGCCCAGAGGCAGCTGCTGGCAAGGGCAGCGCTGCAGAGAGACAGCTCTGGGCAGGGCAGCTCCTGTGCACAGCCCAGCAGGGCTGGGGCACTGCCAGGGCCCCTCAGGGGACACCAGCAGGGCACAGACTGAGGCTCCCAGGGCTCAGCACTGGCAGGGCTGTGCCATGGCCCAGAGGGGCTGTGTCACAGCAGCACCTCTGTGGCTGTGTCCTAGAGGCACAGAGCAGCTGGCATGTCAGCAAGGGGCTGTGTGACAGCACAGAGTGGGCTGTGTGAGCTCACAGACTGGGCTCTGACATCACAGAGTTTGTTGTGTGGTCATGGAGCAGCTCCAGCATCATAGAGGGGGTCTGTGTGACATCATGGAGCAGGCTGTGATGGTCATGGTGTGTGCAGTGACGTTACAGAGCAGGGTGTGAGGTCATAGTGTGTGCAGTGACATTACAGAGTGGCAGTATGGCATCACAGAGAGGGTTGTGTGACATCGCTGATGGACTTGTGACATCGCAGAGGTGGCTGTGACATCATAGAGTAGGGTGTAAGGCCATAGAGCAGACTGTACCATCATGGAGGGTGGCTCTGTGACATCAGACTGGGTTGTGACATCGCTGGATGTCTGAGTAACATGACAGAACCGGCTGTGACATCACAGAAGAGACCGTGACATGCAGGGGTGATTTGTGACCTCAGACTGCAGCTGTGTGACAGCCCAGGTGATATCCCAACATTGGCTCTGTGACATCACATGGGGATTTGTTTCATCCATGCTGGGCTTTAACATCACAGGGCCTGTGTGACATCATAGGTGGTTCTGTGGAATCACAGATGGCTCTGTGACATGACAGGGGCTGTGTGAGGTCACTGGGGAGGTCCCTCTGCCCTGGCCCCCTCACAGTTCCCCCAGAGCAGTCCAACCCTGCTCGTGCACTGTGAGGTCCCCTGTCCCCCAGGTCCCCTGGCCCCAGCCTCCCCAGAGGATGTTCCACGAGATCGAGCCCAGAGCCTGACACGGGGGCGGGGCCGGGGCCCTGGGGGTGGCACTCAGGGACAGGGACCCCCGGCAGCATCCCCGTGTCCCCCCAGGGCCAGGCCTGGGCCAGGGCTCCTTCACCCTCTTACAAACGAGGGGCTGAGGCGCTGAAAAAATCCCCAACAAGGAATCAGCAAAAACCAGATTGAATATTAAGGAGAGCAGCACAGAGTTCCTTGGCAAGTCACTCTGCTCCTGACTGGGCACTCTAGGCACACCAAAAAACAAAGCAACAAAAAAACCAAACAAAATCCAGTCAAAGAAGAAATGAACCAAAACCAGGACTTGACTGATACCTTAGACTTCAGCATTTAGCAAAAGAACAGCACTTAACAGTATTTAACCTTACTTGTAACCTAGGACTTAATGATGTAGCTCTGCAATAAAACTTAACAATATTCAACAGCTTATAACTTCTATTCAATGTAACAACAGCAAAAGAACAACTCTTAGCAGCATTGAACTCAGCTTACAGCTTGTGACTCACCATCACTTGCAGGCGTGACTGGCTCAGCTCTCCAAGGCACTCCAAGCCCTCAGAGAGCAGCATTTGTGCCACATTTCCCCAGCACAGGCACTCCTGTGTGCACACAGACACCAGAGTCAGTGCAAGGCACCTGTGAGCAATTCCCCTGAGGGCAGGAATGCTCCTGAGGATGCTTTGGCATCTCCCAGCGGGCAAGGGCTGAGCCTGGAGGTGGGGGGATCGGCCCAGGCTCCGTCGTTGTTCAGGATCCCCGAGTGCAGCAAACGGGAGAGTTCCGGCTGGGGAGGCCCCCTGCGAGGGGTGGCTGGCCAGGAGGCTACAGGGCTCCTTTTGGGGCGCTGCTTGCAGGACCCCAAGAGAGGGCTTCAGTCCCAGCCATGGTTCATCCTGGCCGCACTTGGCACCAGCAGCTTTCTTTGGCAGGGTGAGAACAGGGATGTTGTGCCACGCAGGGAACAGAAACAGCTGCCAGGGCTGCTGCTAAAGGAACCAGGAGCTGGTTGGGCAGCAGCAGTGCCTGGAGCAGACAGTGTTTGTGAGGGCTGAGCCCAGGGCTGTTGGCCAAGGCCGAGGCCCAGGGAGCATTTTCTCAGCTGGCAGGGCGGCCTGAGAAGGGGGGGGAATGCAGCAGCACAGGGCCCATGGAACCAAGGGACCATTGTGACACCGTGGTGCCCTGATAGACCAAGGGGCCCTGGTGACACTGTGGGGCCCTGTGAGAACAAGGACATTGGGACATTGTCACACCCATGGAACCAAGGTCCACTGTGACATTACAAGGCCTCATGGAACCATGGAACCTTGGAAAGACCATTGAGACACTTCACAACCTCATGGAACCAAGGGGCTGTTGTGGCACTGAGGAGACTCATGGAATCATGGAGACCATTGTGACACTACGAGGCCCCATGGAATAAGCAAAAGCATTGTGGCGCTGTGGGGCACCATGGAACCAAGGAGACCATTGTGACACTGTGGGGCACCATGAAACCAAAGGCCTTTGTGACCCTGCAGGGCTGCATGGAACCAAGGGGCCATTGTGACATTGCCAGGCCTTCTGTCATCAGTGGTGCATTGTGACACTAAGAAACCAAGGGGACCATTGTGACACTGCAGGGCTTCATGGAACCAAAGCTCCAGGGTGACACAGAGGCCGCCTCTCATCAATGCTCCATTGTGACACCGTGGAGCCAACGGAGACCATTGTGACACCACAAACCCTCATGGTCCAAAGGCCCATTGTGACATTGCAGGGCTCACGGAACAGAGGGTGACATGACATTGTGAGGCCTGTGGAAGCACAGAGACCATTGTGGCACTTCAAGGCCTCATGGAATCCTTGGGGCCTTTGTGACACCGCAGGACCTTCAGGAAGCTGGGAGCCATTGTGAAACTGTGGGACCCCATGGAACCAAGGCAGCCTTGTGACACCTCAGGGCCCCATAAAACCAAGGGGACACAGAACAGGTCTGGCTGGTTTGGCCTCCCGTGGGCCACCTGACTGGTCAGCTGACCTTGGCATGTTGAGGGTCTCTTCTCATCTGCTGCTGAAACACTGGGGCTCCGTGCTTTCCTTCCTGTGGTAAAGAACTGTCCTTCTCCTCCAGGCCATGACCAGAACTGGGATTTCAAAACCAAATTCCCTTCTATCAGGCATTGTTCCCATAGCAATATTGCCAGGACAAGTCTGTCTGCCTGTGCTTTCACAGGGTCACCTCTCATCTGTGCCCCAAAACCCTGGGGAAGGCTCTGTGCTTTCCTTCCTATGGAAGAACTGTCCTTCCTGGCCAGGTTCCCGTGTCTCAAATTTGGGTCCACCTCCAACACTGCCTATTGGGACAGACTGGAGGAGATTGTTGGCTTGGATCATTTCATGTGTGGGGAGGAAGGGGCAGGTCAGCTTTGCCCTGCCCGGTGAGCCAGCCCTGCCCTGCCCTGGAACCCCAATCCCCCAGAGCCTCCATCCCAGCCCTGCAGTGTCTGCCAGCCCCTGGCACAGCAAGGCAATGCTCCCACAGCCACCTCTGCAGCCCCCAGCCCAGCTCCTGGGGACCAAATGACCCCAGTCCCCACCTGGGAAGGGCCCAGGAAGACCAAAGGGGTATTTAAGTCTGACCACAAAGGCAAGCACACATCTTGACCCTCCCTCCTCTTGCAATTTCCATCTGAACAACACTGGAATCAGGTGGGGTGCTTCTCTGTATCTTATATGTCTTTCTCTCTTTCTGTGTCTACTTCTCCTATTTCTTTCTCTCTGCAAATTTTGATTACCTTAAAATGGAATGGGCATAGAGATTCTGAAGTTGAATGGGCCAAGTTAATGCTTTGAGAAGTGTGTTTTGCTGATTGAATGTTATAATGTACCTTTGGCCAAAAGTTTCTCTGATTTTCTAAATTTACCAATAAAATCTGGTCAGTTGTTTTGAGCTCCTGAGGATCTCTGGTAGCTATTTCTCAGTACATCCAACTCAGAGGACACCAATAATTGTAATTCCTTTAAAATGTCTCATGGAAAGAATTGTTTTGGGGCATGGGAGTGCAGGCTTGTGTGTCCTGCTTGGCACAGCCCAGGCAGGCTTTCCCAGCCCCATTCCACCTCCATTTCCCAGCTGCAGCCCCTGGTGCCTCTGAGTGCTGCTTGCCCAGCCCGGGACCTCTCCTTGTCTGCCCATTCCCCCGGTCTCTGGGCAGGGCTGGCTCAGTGGGGCTGCTGACATCCTCAGCAACTTGCAGAGGCTGCTGCTGAATTCTACTGCTCCAGAGGCTCGACGTGTATTCAACTGAATGTAACATATTTAAAAGACAGTGAGAAAACATTTGTGAGGTCCTGCTTAGGTTTTTTTCTTCCTGTAATACATTGATATGTGCAATCTCAACTGACACTGTGTCAAAGTACCAGTGTTCTGCCCCTACCTGCAACCTGGGGACACTTTCATATGAGTTCTGTCCCTCAGTGGGAGCCATTTAGAGTTAAAGGAAGTTTGGACTTTGAATCTGATTTTGAGTTTTTGAGGAGGTTTGGAGCACACTCAGGCACTGATGAGTGTGATGCAAAAAAGCACCAAAGGCCCAGAGGGTCATTGAAGTCCCTGTGCTGTGTCTGTGCTGCTGAGCTGGGCCGGGCTCCTGGCCCAGAGGCAGCTGCTGGCAAGGGCAGCGCTGCAGAGAGACAGCTCTGGGCAGGAGCAGCTCCTGTGCAGAGCCCAGCAGGGCTGGGGCACTGCCAGGGCCCCTCAGGGACACCAGCAGGGCACAGACTGAGCTCCCAGGGGCTCCAGCACTGGCAGGGGCTGTGCCATGGCCCAGAGGGGCTGTGTCACAGCAGCACCTCTGTGGCTGTGTCCTAGAGGCACAGAGCAGCTGGCATGTCAGCAAGGGGCTGTGTGACAGCACAGAGTGGGCTGTGTGAGCTCACAGACTGGGCTCTGACATCACAGAGTTTGTTGTGTGAGGTCATGGGCAGCTCCAGCATCATGGGGGTCTGTGTGACATCATCATAGAGCAGGCTGTGATGGTCATGGGTGTGTGCAGTGACGTTACAGAGCAGGGTGTGAGGGTCATAGTGTGTGCAGTGACATTACAGAGTGGCAGTATGGCATCACAGAGAGGGTTGTGTGACATCGCTGATGGACTTGTGACATCGCAGAGGTGGCTGTGACATCATAGAGTAGGGTGTAAGGCCATAGAGCAGACTGTACCATCATGGAGGGTGGCTCTGTGACATCAGACTGGGTTGTGACATCACTGGATGTCTGAGTAACATGACAGAACTGGCTGTGACATCACAGAAGAGACCGTGACATCCAGGGTGATTTGTGACCTCAGACTGCAGCTGTGTGACAGCCCAGAGTGATATCCAGCATTGGCTCTGTGACATCACATGGGGATTTGTTTCATCCCATGCTGGGCTTTAACATCACAGGGCCTGTGTGACATCATAGGTGGTTCTGTGGAATCACAGATGGCTCTGTGACATGACAGGGGCTGTGTGAGGTCACTGGGAGGTCCCTCTGCCCCGGCCCCCTCACAGTTCCCCAGAGCAGTCCAACCCTGCTCGTGCACATGGGGTCCCTGTCCCCCGGGTCCCCTGGCCCCACAGCCTCCCCAGAGGATGTTCACGAGATCGAGCCCAGAGCCTGACACGGGGCCGGGGCCGGGGCCCTGGGGTGGCACAGGGGACAGGGACCCCCCGGCAGCATCCCCGTGTCCCCAGGGCCCAGAGCCTGGGCCAGGGCTCCTTCACCCCTCTTACAAGCGAGGGGCTGAGGCGCTGAAAAAATCCCCAGCAAGGAATCAGCAAAAACCAGATTGAATATTAAGGGAGAGCAGCACAGAGTTCCTTGGCAAAGTCACTCTGCTCCTGACTGGGCACTCTAGGCACACCAAAGAAACAAAGCAACAAAAACCAAACAAAATCCAGTCAAAAGAAGAAATGAACCAAAACCAGGACTTGACTGATACCTTAGACTTCAGCATTTAGCAAAAAAACAGCACTTAACAGTATTTAACCTTACTTGTAACCTAGGACTTAATGATGTAGCTCTGCAATAAAAACTTAACAATATTCAACAGCTTATCACTTCTATTCAATGTAACAACTTAGCAAAGAACAACTCTTAGCAGCATTGAACTCAGCTTACAGCTTGTGACTCACCATCACTTGCAGGCGTGACTGGCTCCAGCTCTCAAAGGCACTCAAGCCCTCAGAGAGCAACATTTGTGCCACATTTCCCCAGCACAGGCACTCCTGTGTGCACACAGAACACCAAGAGTCAGTGCAAGGCACCTGTGAGCAATTCCCCTGAGGGACAGGAATGCTCCCTGAGGATGTTTTGGCATCTCCCCAGCAGGCAAAGGGCTGAGCCTGGAGGAGTGGGGATCGGCCCAGGCTCCGTCGTTGTTCAGGATCCCGAGTGCAGCAAAGCGGGAGGTTCCGGCTGGGAGGCCCCACTGCGAGGGTGGCTGGCCAGGAGGCTGCCAGGGCTCCTTTTGGGCACGCTTACAGGACCCAAGAGGAGGGGCTTCAGTCCCAGCCATGGTTCATCCTGGCCGCACTTAGCACCAACAGCTTTTCTTTGGCAGGGTGAGGAACAGGGATGTTGTGCCACGCAGGGAACAAAAACAGCTGCCAGGGCTGCTGCTAAAGGAACCAGGGAGCTGGTTGGGCAGCAGCAGTGCCTGGAGCAGACAGTGTTGTGAGGGAGCTGGCCCAGGGGCTGTTGGCCAAGGCCGAGGCCCAGGAGCATTCTCAGCTGGCAGGGCGGCCTGAGAAGGGGGGGAATGCAGCACAGGGCCCATGGAACCAAGGGACCATTGTGACACCGTGGCGCCCTGATAGACCAAGGGGCCATAGTGACACTGTGGGGCCCTGTCAGAACAAGGGACATCGTGACATGGTCACACGCCATGGAACAAAGGTCCACTGTGACATTGCAAGGCCTCATGGAACCATGGAACCTTGGAAAGACCATTGAGACACTTCACAACCTCCTGGAACCAAGGGGCTGTTGTGGCACTGGAGAGACTCATGGAATCATGGAGACCATTGTGACACTACGAGGCCCCATGGAGTAAGCAAAGCATTGTGACGCTGTGGCGCACCATGGAACCAAGGAGACCATTGTGACGCTGTGGGGCACCATGGAACCAAGGAGACCATTGTGACCCTGCAGGGCTGCATGGAACCAAGGGGCCATTGTGACATTGCCAGGCCTTCTGTCATCAGTGGTGCATTGTGACACTAAGAAACCAAGGCGGACCATTGTGACACTGCAGGGCTTCATGGAACCAAAGCTCCAGGGTGACACAGAGAGGCCGCCTCTCATCAATGCTCCATTGTGACACCGTGGAGCCAACGGAGACCATTGTGACACCACAAACCCTCATGGTCCAAAGGCCCATTGTGACATTGCAGGGCTCACGGAACAGAGGGTGACATGACATTGTGAGGCCTGTGGGCACAGAGACCATTGTGGCACTTCAAGGCCTCATGGAATCCTTGGGGCCTTTGTGACAGCGGGACCTTCAGGAAGCTGGGAGCCATTGTGAAACTGTGGGACCCCCATGGAACCAAGGCAGCCTTGTGACACCTCAGGGCCCCATAAAACCAAAGGGACACACAGAACAGGTCTGGCTGGTTTGGCCTCCCGTGGGCCACCTGACTGGTCAGCTGACCTTGGCATGTTGAGGTCTCTTCTCATCTGCTGCTGGAAACACTGGGGCTCCGTGCTTTCCTTCCTGTGGTAAAGAACTGTCCTTCTCCTCAGGCCATGACCAGAACTGGGATTTCAAAACCAAATTCCCTTCTATCAGGCATTGTTGCCATAGCCTTGTTGCCAGGACAAGTCTGTCTGCCTGTGCTTTCCCAAGGGTCACCTCTCATCTGTGCCCCAAAAACCCTGGGGAAGGCTCTGTGCTTTCCTTCCTATGGAAGGAGAACTCTCCTTCCTGGCCAGGTTCCCGTGTCTCCAAATTTGGGTCCCTCAACACTACCTATTGGGACAGACTGGAGGGATTGTTGGCTTGGATCATTTCATGTGGGGAGGAAGGGGCAGGTCAGCTTTGCCCCTGCCGGTGAGCCCAACCCTGCCCCTGCCCTGGAACCCCAATCCCCAATGCCTCCATCCCAACCTGCAGTGTCTGCAGCCCTGGCTCAGCACAGGCAGTGCTCCACAGCCACCTCCTGCAGCCCCCCAGCCCAGCTCCTGAGGGACCAAATGACCCCAGTCCCAGCTGGAAGGGCCCAGGAAGACCAAGGGCTATTTAAGTCTGACCACAAGGCAAGCACACACATCTTGACCTCCCTCCTCACCACAATTTCCATCTGAACAACACTGGAATCCAGGTGCTTCTCTCATATCTTATATGTCTTTCTTTCTTTCTGTGTCTATTATCCTGTTTCTTTCTCTCTGGAATTTGATTCTGTAAAATGGAATGGGCATGAGATTCTGAAGTTAGATGGGCAAGTTAATGCTTTGAGAAGTGTGTTTTGCTGATTGAATGTTATAATGTACCTTTGGCCAAAGTTTCTCTGATTTTCTAAATTGGATCTCTGGTAGGTATTTCTCAGTACATCAAAGATCACTGTCTTACACCTGATTGGAGGCCGTGCTGCCATAGTAATGTTGACCCTCCCAATGTCCTGAACTACTGGAGGCCATCCTAGATAACAATGCAAGGGGAGGGATGATAACTATACATCTACAAAACTTCTCTTAA